>CAUYON010195214.1:0-22294 GCA_963573935.1 Arctocebus calabarensis | reverse complement strand
AGTGATCAAGGAAATGCCATGAAGGATATCTGTAACAGTATGATCAAAACATTTCTGAATGTATATGAATCGTGCCCTGTGATTGCACCAATGTACATAATTATGATTCAATAAAATTATTAAAAAAAAAAAAAAAGAAAGAAAAAAGTAGCCAGGACTTGTGGTGAGCACTTGTAGTCTCTGCCACTTGGGAGGTTGAAGCAAGTAAATTCATTGAGCCCAAGAGTTTGAGGATGCTATGAGATATGATGTGTTGACCTTCTACCGATGAGGGTGATGGAGTGAGACTCTTTCTCTCAAAAAAAGAAAAAAACAAAAATTAAAGAGAATAACCTTGCAGATAGTGCATAGTAAATGAAGAGTAAACTGAGACACACAAAAAATAGAGATAAAATAAATAAAAATAGTACTGATATATTTCAGTTGAGTTGTTGATAAGACCATGAATTAAATAAATGGAAAGAAGAACATAGCTGATCCATCACAAAGGCAAATAGGGAATAGGTACAAGACGAATACTTCATGGAAGGGCATGGAATTTTTATTAGAGTTGGTGTTTAGCCTGGTAATTTCAGCTCCACAAGTCTGTGCTTTGGCCGTGTAACCAAAGCTCCTCTGATTCAGAGAGACGTCTACCAAAGAACAAGCTATATAAATTACAGCACTCCATGCAAACAAGGAAATGTGGACTTTTGTTCAAAAATTATTGCAAATTATGAGGTTACAAAAGGAGAACAGTAAACAGCGCCTGGGAACCTTCCAAATGCACAGCGCAGGTTGCCCCACCATGAAGCACACCCTGGCCTGGTATGGAATGGATATTTGCAGCTATTCTTCGATGAATCTTCTCACAAAGTTTCCTTGGTTTGGAAAGAATCTTAAAGCTATTTCACTGATATAACTTCATACCTTTTCCTAGCTCAATCACGAAAGAAGTGAAGGAATATTTTTAAAAAGCAAAAGCAGAAACAAAATTTATTTATATAAAAAGATACGGTAATTCATCATTTTATTCTACCTACAAATTGCAGCCGACCACCTTACATTCAGACAAAACCCTTTATGGCCAACTCGTTAAGCTGCCCAAGTCCAAATTTCCCATTTGGATTATACACTAGCACATTTAAGAGTTGAAATTTGGTTATGTATGAATGTTATTTTAAATAGATTTGAAGCATATACCCTCATCATCTTTTTGAGAAGGACAAAACTAGTTTGGTATTCTTTATATTTTTAACTCAAAGGGGATGCTTTTATTTCACTAACATTTTGAAAATGTTTGCAAGTTCCTTTTCTAAAGATTAAAACTATTGCAGCTTGCATAAGGCTTTTCTATCTAGAATGACTAATAAAAGTATGTTAGCGAACTTTTACAAAAATATACAAAAGTCAGCTCCTTTGTCTGTGCAATTCTGTGTCTATGAAAATAGTTTGAGAATTGTTTTTCTTCTATTAATGGTTGAATTAGGTGTTTAACTGCATGGGGCCATTTTATTGTATTCCTTCTGTGAGGGCAAATAGCAAAAAAAGTTCAGGCACAGAATGTCTAGGTTCAGACCAATAACATTGTCACTTATGAGAGAATTGGATATTCTATTTAACATCAATTTTCCTTTTCCTTCTTCTTTTTTTCTTTTTTTGGAAAAGGAATAGTATTAGGAGCAGCCTCATCAAGGCTGTGTGAGTGAATGGCATTGGAAACTTGGTGTTTCTGATGGAAACTGTGCATGGCATTGGAAACTTTGGTGGTTTTGATGGAAACATCTGTGCTTTGGAAATTGTAAGTGCTTAATAGATGCAGCACTTGGTACTTAGTGGATATTGAGTCCAGACTATAATTGATTAATTCATTGAGCAATGGGGACACAAGCATAAGCAAAGATAAATGCAACTCTTTCCCAAGAAGAGTGTTTGGTAGATATCAAATATATTTACTCAAGTAATCACTGTGCCGCACAAAGAGCATGGAGAAGGTGAAGGTTATTTACCTAAAAGAGTGTTCTGGAAATTGCATTAGAGAAAGAGGTACAAATAAATTAAATTACTAAGTGGTAGGTGGTCAGAGGAAAAAAGGATCAACAGACAGAAGACTAGAACATGAGATAAAAGAGGCTATAGCACAATTAAAGAACTGAGAAATGAATGATAAGTCAACAGGATATTGATAATTCTGTGCAGTGGAAATAGAGTGAACTCTAGAGATGATGAACAGGAACTCAGAGATAAAAACTTGACCAAGTGATCTATTTTTATTCTAAGGAAAATGTGCGCATGAACTGCACATTAGTCCCTAAACCAATCTTCTACAAACGCACTTTATACCTCCATGTAGAGAAGGGAAGAGTAAAAAAAAGGGAAATTAAAAGTTTAATAATTGAAAAGTCATTGAATAATGAGAAGAAAAAAAAGACAAATGAACAGAAGGAAGAAGGGGAAAAAAACAAGAGCTTGGCCAAGACAGTCCAACTTTTAAGAGAAGTTGGAGAACAAGAGATAAATAAAACAAAAAAAAAAAAAGACCTAAATTCAGACAAGAACTCTGCTTGGAACTGAAAAGAATGAATTTCTCAATTAAAGAACATGGTCATGCATTCATTAGTCTAGTTAAAAAAAGTTGATCCATATCAAGTTGCCGTATAATAAAATGTCAAGTGTTCATTGTTTTATTATTTGAATCTTTATCTCTTTATAGTTTTTTTCCCCTTTTTATTTTTATTGTTGGGGATTCATCGAGGGTACAAGAAACCATGTTACACTGATTGCATTTGTTGGATAAAGCCCCTCTTACAATCATGTTTTGCCCCCCAAAGTTGTGGCACACACCAAGACCCCACCCCCCTTGTTCCTTCCCTCTCCCTGCTCTTCCTTTCCACACCCCTCCCTCATTCTTTCTCTCTGTGCTCTCCCATTTCCTCACTCCCACTGTGTCATTAATTGTCATTAATTGTTCTCATATCAAAATTGAGCACATGGGATTCATGGTTTAACAAGCTGTGGTATATGTACACTATGGAATACTATTCAGCCATTAAAAAATGGAGACTTTACAGCCTTTGTATTAACCTGGATGGAAGTGGAACGCATTATTCTTAGTACAGCATCACAAGAATGGAGAAGCATGAATCTCTTTGTAGTTTTTAATAAAAAAAGAAATTGGGAAAAATGGCATTTGAAGGACAGGGTGGGAATATTGTTTTGAGACTTGCTGTTGCATTAGATCATTAAAGAAAAAATCAGAAAACAGAAAAAAAAATCAGAACACCAAGAATAAAGGAAGCGTCCTAAAAGCTTCTAGGAAAAAAAAATATATTATATATATATATATATATGTGTGTGTGTGTGTGTGTGTAGTTGTTGTTGTGATGGTGCATATGTAAATCACATGCAGAAAAAGATTATGAATGAGAGTACTAGAAACTGTAATACAGCAGAAATATATCTTCAAAATTCTGGAAAACACTCAAAGCTAAGATTATAATGTTAGCCAAACCATCAGGACATATACGTGTATAGAATCGAGATATTTTTAGACCTGTCAACTCCCAAATAATTATGTGCCATACATCTTTCCCCAGGAAGCTCCTGGTGTCACTCTCCGAAGCAGGCATGCTTAGAAGAAGAACATGTAGGATTTGTGAAATATGGACGAGGTGAAAACATCCCCCAGGATGGTGGCTAAAAAGAAGTCACATGAAGATGACGTGGGTAGCAGGACTAGCCAAATAGCCCATGTGAGCTGTGGCAGCAGGAAGAGATGCTCAAGAAATACATCCCCTCCAAAGTGACAGGTTGTATTGGAATATATTGAAACAAGTATTATAATATTTCTCTTAAAATATTTGAAGCCAGGACAGGTGCACTAGCTTACACCTGTAATCCCAACAGTCTAGGAAGCCTAGGAGGGTGCATTGCCTGAACTCAGGTGTTGGAGACCAGCCTGAGCAAGAGTGACACCCCCGTCTCTACTAAAAGTAGAAAAACTAGCTGGACGTGGTGGCAGGAGCCTATAGTTCCAGCTACTTGGGAGGCTGAGGCAAGAGGATCCCTTGAGTTCAACAGTTTGAGGTTGTTGTGAGCTATGACACCAGGGTACTCTATCCAGGGTAACAGAGGGAGACTCTGTCTCAAAATAAATAAATGAAATAAATAAATAAATAATAAAAGAAAGAAAAAAAGAAGAAAAGAAAAAAAAAAAGGAAGCCAAAGAAGTCTGAGATACATACAATAAAACACCATTTGGGCAACTATTAACTGTCAGGAGAGCATAAAGACATACAAAATAGAACAAAGTCTAACTTTAAAGTGTTGGGTGGCCTGTCCATAAAAATAGGTGGGAGTTGAATATCAATTTAACCCAAAATTTTGGCAACAGGAGAGAGAGGAAAGATGCATTTGTTGAGGACTGGGTACCGGTGTTAATTCCCCCTCAGCTACAGAAGAAAGTGGAAATAATATGCAGAAAATTTAAAAAAATTAATAAATGGAACATGCAGTCATTTTCTTTTGAAATATAAAGGTCAATATTATTAGAAACAGCTAACGTGGCTGCATCTGTTGAGCAGGAATTAAAGGTGAGGACAAGTGGGCCGCAATACAGCTGCTTTTCATTATAGTCTTTTAGTACTATTCAACTTTTAAAAACTTTTTATTGTGAATTATAATATACATACAGAAAACTGCATAAAACACGTTTGGACAGTTTAACAATATAATAAACGTCTGTGCAACCACCACCCAGGTCAAATGATAGAATATACACAGCCTCTGGAAGCACCGCCTCCACCACCTCCACCTTCTCCACGTGCACACAGAGCAAAAACCTCCTCCCAGCCCTTAACAGTCACACTAATCTGCCTTTTGTAATAATAATGTTTGGCATTTATTTCTATTTTGATTAAATAGGTATGTACCCGTCAGCTATATAGGTTAGTTTTTCAAGGTTTTAACTTTGAATTTTTGAGTATGCGTAGAGTTTACTTAAATGAAACTTACTTATTTAAATGCAATCATTTGCTTATATAGGTACAAAATGTGGATTTACATGTCTTCCACTGTAAGGAATTATTGAGTACACTAGCTTTCCCACACTGATATTTTCATATGAAAAAGGCATTATTACTCATTTCTCCCAGACGCTTGTAAATATCCCTTTACCTTGGAACTGCAGGAAACCCTCTACGTAAGGGGTACTTATATTTCTGCACCATTAATGACCGAGCTATGTTTTTAATATTGTTTGTTAAAAGGTATATGACAGGGAAATTTTTGACAATAATTTCAATGAGCCGTACGTGACTCAAAAGACAAGGAAGATTCTAGAAACTGAAGAACGAATAATGACAAAAACAAATCATTCTAAAATATATATATATATATATATATATATATATATATAACATTGAACATTGACGTTCACACTGCAAATCTGGAATTTTAAGCCACTGCTTTCACCCATAGCAAGTATTACAGCTGACTTTGTCCATTTTTGAATTATCCAAGTAAATACTTTCTTTTCCCCCAGAAAGAGTAAATTACAATCTCAGGTCTGGGAAGGTGGTAGCAAGAAGCATACATGTTAACAAGTGATGGATGATGTCTACGGTAGAGTCAACAAACTTTTTAGGGCATCTTACTCTAATATACTCATTTTTTGTCCCAATATACTATCTTAGAGCCAAAGCATTTTAGTAATTAAAAAAAAAACTCCCAACATCTCACTCTGTCCATAATCTTCTTGTCCTGTCTTCTGCTGACTTGCTGAATGTCTCAACTGTGTAAATTGGAAGTTCACCATTTGAACTTGGATTCTGCTCACACCATTTCCAGCTCTGGCTCTGTTACCTGCCCTGGGCTGGTACAGCTCAGATTTACAAGGTGAACCACCTCATGACTACCACTTCTCCACCTAGCCAAAATGTATCAACTGGAATTTATTCAGGACTGTGGAACAAAATGTAACAGGACATAGCTTTTCCATTCCTGGAGGCCAGAGATGGGGAGAAAGAGCCAGTCTGGCTGCATCCAGGGTGAGTCTTCTCCCTGTTGCCAGGGAGGACTGTCGTCTGGTGGTCAAAGCACACAGGCGGGGAACCGTGACTCATGCAGCCGATTCCTGAGTCCTCTCTGAGTCACCTTATGACTTTGAACAAATCCCTCTACACTGAAAACAGACTCTGACCCCATTTGGTCTAGTTCTTCCACTCTCACTGAGATTGCAAACCTTTTTTTTTTTTTTTTTTTTAAGAGATAGAGTCTCACTACGTCACCCTTCGTAGAGTGTGTGGCGTCACAGCTCACAGCAACTTCAAACTCTTGGGTTTAAGAGATTCTCTTGCCTCAGCCTCCTAAGTAACTGGGACTACAGGCACCTGCCACAATGCCCGGCTATTTTTGTTGCAGTTGTCATTGTTGTTTAGCAGGCTCGGGCCTGGCTTGAACCTGCCAGCCTCAGTGTATGTGGCTGGCACTGGAACCACTTTTTTTTTTTTTTTTTAAGTATTTAAACCCTGCAGGAGAGCTATTTCAGAAGAAATATTCGTTCTGGGACTCAAGGACATTATCTGAATCAGACTATGAAAATAAAGATACACAGTGACTATTAACTTAGGGAGTCTTGTGAATTTTCTTTTCCATTTTTCCACTTGGAGTTCTACCTAAGTTCACTATCCATGAGGCTTAATAAAGGCATCTTGGTGACTTTTCCTCAAGGCCCTTTGTTGACGGAGATTTTACCTGTCACATGCCCCTCTGATGCCCGTGATCTCCTCATTACCTATGGAGTTAAGTTCAAGTGGCTTCAAGTCTGTCCACAATTCCATCCTAATCCACCCTCCCTTTTTTACGTCCCTTACACGTATTTTATGATATAGATGAGCTGAGCTCCTAGCTGTTCTTCACGTACGAACTCCATCCTGAAAGCAAACATTTCATTTGGTCTCATAGCTTGCAATCAAACATGATACCTTGTGTATTGCCACTACTTAATAGAAGTTGGGCAAATGAATAAATGAATACGTGAGTGAATAAATGGCTGGATTCTGTTTCCTCCATCCAAAATGACTTTAAAATAAAAACACTACCTGTGTTTTATGACCCCTCTCAAATGACAAATGCTCCACAAAGCCTTCCTGGACCCTGGGAAATGGTTTTCCTTCACTCTTTAGAGCATCTATCTGCTCTTGTGACATAATCCCAAGTATTGAATTTATGTATATATATCAAAGCACCCACATCAGCACCTTTAAAACAAAGGACAAAGTTCTTTTTTTTTTTTTCTTTTTTTAGGTAGAGCTTTTCCCTACTAGCACTTTAAAAATTGCAGGCACCTGCCGCGTAACTGTGTTTTTGTTAACCCCAGACTGTGTGTACGACCACAGTTACCTAAGATTATGACGGAGCTGAGAAATCGCTGCTGTCTGGTGACATGGGGGCTGTCCTCAGGTCCTCACATTATTTGTGGTGACGATAATGTGGACAAACCCACCATACTGGCAGTCCTTTAAGAGTCCAGAACCCACCACGACATCCAGGATCTAATTAATAATGATAATGAACAACTATTTTGTAAGTTCATGCATTTGTTATGTAATGACTCTAACACAGTGCCTGTCATTATGTCAAGGTGTGCTCCTTCTACTTATTTTTAAAAAGTTAACTGTCAATCCCCTCAGGTATGTCTGTCAGGACCTGCCCCAGAAGAAGTCACTGTTATCACAGGAGACAAAAGGAAGCTGAATGTGTTTTGTCTTCCGGAAAGATTTTCCAGAGAGCCCAAGATACAGAAAGGGAAAAAGATATGGCTATAGATGACCTTGATTGTGTGTTGGCCTACGCTAGTGTCTGTGTCTCAGTATTTAACAGAAAAGCTTGAAAAGTAAAATTTAATTTTTTTTTTTTCAGTTTTTGGCTGGGGCCAGGTTTGAACCTGCCACCTCCAGTATATGGGGCTGGCACCCTACTCTTTTGAGCCACAGGTGCCACTCAGAATTGTCTTTGTTTTTATCTTTCTTTCTTTCTTTTTTTTTTTTTTTTTTTTTGTTTTTTTTGTTATTGCAGTTTGGTTGGGGCCTGATTTAACTCACCACCCTCGGTATCTGGGGCTGGCGCCCTACTCATTGAAAAGTAAAATAAAAAAAAAAGAAAATCAAAAATAGAAGCATGCTCATAGAATAAGAATATAAAGAAATTATTTTTGCACAACCGTACACTATCTTTGTGTTTAAACCTTAGCATTTTACATGAGGCAAGAAGTTTATTCAAAAGTGTAGAAAATTTTTTTTAAAAAGTTAGACTAAGCTAGGATTAACTTACAGAAGAAAAAAATTACTTTGATAAATTCATTGTAGCCTAAGTCTACAGGGTTCAGGAAGTCTACAGTAGTGTACGGTATAATGTTCTAGGTCAAGGCCATCACATTCCCTCATCACTCACTTACTGACTCACGCAGAGCAAGACCTTCAACCTTCACGTGTGCAAAGTGCCTTTAATATGTACGCCGTCTTTATCTTTTAGGCTACATTTTTACTGAGACTTCTCTATGTTTAGATAAAGTGTTTATCATCGTGCTATAATTATCTGCAATATTCAGCGCTGTTGCTAGGAATTTAGCCTGGCACTTTAGCAGGCTGTACCATCTAGTTTTCATAAGTATATTCTATGATGTTCCTACAGCAACAAAATTGCCTTATAACATCATTGCTTAGACCATATCCTTGTTAAGTGACGCGGCACAGTTTTCTTTTTATTATTATTAGTTTTTATTGTAAGGAGGTTTACTCTGGGCCAAATTTGAGGACCATCACCCCCAAGTCACATCAAAGAAGCCTTGAGTGTGTGGCTGGAGGTGGGGGGGGTCACAGATTGGTTTTACACATTTTAGGGAGACAGGGATTACATGTGATGTCAGAAATCAATATGTGAGAAATGTACATTGCATTGGCCTCAAAAAGTGGGACGTCTAGAAGAAGGCGCTTACAGGTTATAGGTGGGTTTGAAGATTCTTTAGCTGACAATTGGCTGAAAGAACTAAGCTCTGTCTTAAAGATAGGGAATCAAAGAAAAAGGGTGTTTAAGAGAAAGGGTCTGTTAATTAGAGACAACTTAGCAGGCTGACTCAGTGTTTTGTTATGTTTATTGAGAACCAGGAGAAGTTCTCACATAGCCTTAGGCCTATTAATGAGCCACAAAGGACGTCTCTAAGGGGTGGGGATGAGGAGGCGGGTCTGATCTCCTTTCTCCTGGCTAGCAACTCAGTTTTAGGGATCCTCCTAACCAAGATAGGGTCAATTGCTGAGGGGGAGCCTTAAGATTTTATTTTAGACTCATTGCCTGTAGCTTAGTGGTTAGGGTGATGGCCACATACAGCAGGGCTGGAGGGTTCAAACCCAGCCTGGGCCAGCTAAACAACAATGACAACTACAACAACAAAATAGCGGGGTGTTGTGGCAAAATAGCAGGTGCCTGTAGCCCCAGCTACTTGGGAGGCTGAGGGAAGAGAGTCGATTAAACCCAAGAGTTGGAAGTTGCTGTGAGCTGTGACACTACAGCACTCTACCGAGGGTGACATAGTGAGACTCTGTCTCAAAAAAAAAAAGATTTTATTTTAGTTCACAATTTCCCCCTTTTGGTCAAGATCTGCCGGAGGCAGCATTGATGGCCAATATGACTGTATTCTTTGAATCAAATATGTGTGTGTACATGCGTGCCTCAGAATCACGTAATATATCCCCTGCATACACATATTGCCTTTTTTGAAATTATTCTTTATCTCTTAGCATTTCCTGTAATTTGGGAACTCTGAAATTTGAAGATGAAGCAGGCCTGGAGGACTAGCCCACATGCAACTTGAGGTTAGGTGATCCAGGCAAGAGATTTCTTTAGGTCAAGAGTATTGGGGTAAAGAAATTTAACTTAAATGTATAGGAAGAAGACAATGTACTTTTGACTTCTAAGAGTGCATTGTACTTTTGTCAGTCATTAAAAAAATTATATTTTTTTACGGGGTTTCATCTTTCAGCAGTTTCTTTCTTTCTTTCTCTCTCTCTCTCTCTTTCTCTCTCTCTTCTTTTTTGAAGCAGAGTCTCACTCTGTCCCCTGGGGTAGAGTGCAGTGGTGGCATAGCTCAAAGGAACGTCAAACTCTTGGGCTTAAGCAATCCTCTTGCCTCAGCCTCTGGAGCAGCTGGGGTTACAGGTATCCACCACCACACCTGGCTAGTTTTCCTGTTTTAGCAGAGACAGGCTCTCACTCTTGCTGAGGCTGGTCTTGAACTCCTGAGCTCAAGAAATCCACCCATATCAGCCTCCCAGAATGCTAGGATTATAGTCATGAGACACTGTACCTGGCCCAATAATTTCCCTTTGCTATATTTTAGGGCCTGACTATTCCCAACTAAATTAATATTAAAAATCATAGATTCAGAAAGGACTTTAGAGAATATACTCTGATCCTTTTGTATAACAGAGGAGAAAATTGAGGTTTGAGGCTAGAAAGTGGCTTGCTCCACACAACATATAGCTGCATAAGAAAGCCCAACTAAAGGATTCCTGTTTCTGGATTAGCCGGCAAAACAAACCCCAAGATTCATCAGCTCCCTACTTCCTCATGATGTGCCTTGGATCTTTTGTTTTGTTTTCATTTTTCCCCTGTTTTCTTAATTGTAGGGATTAAGAATTAGTCTTTGGGTTTCAGCCATGATTGGATGGGTGTATCAAACATATGGGCTAAACAAGGCTCATGCTGGGTACTGATCCATTAAGAAAAGTATTGTCAGATGGAGTGGTGAGCCTATTCCAGCCTCAGCTGACAAACCACTCAGTACATGAGAAAAGCAACTATGTGAGTTTTGACTTTCTTGGAAAGCTCACTGTATCTGGGGCCAGATTTGCATCCTTTGTAATTCTACAAGGGCATTCCCAGAAGACATATATTTTCTTTTCTTGACAAATGTCTCAAATTAAAGAGCAACCAAGGAAAATGGTTGGAGCACCAAGGGTGTGATATTTTAAGAGATTTCACTTGGTCCTTGGTTCTTCTGAGCAGAACAGGTCACAGTTCTCTTTGGGGAAAACATTTGTCGATCAATCTGTATAAAGTTAGGGCTCCAAGGGTGCTGCTAACAGGGTCATCTGTTTATTTGAGGTTTAGTGATGAAATAGATGGATCTGTCTCTCCACCTTTATCCATTTTTTTTTCCTAAAAAGTTCCAGCTATCTTTTATTGTTCCCCAAGGCAGGTGATCCTCTTAAGGGAAACTCAGCAGAGAAGTGAAAAGTCCTGGCACTGTTGTGCACTCACATTAATCATATCTAGGAAAGATAAAAAATCTTGCAGACAATTTGTGCAGTAGAGTGGAGACAATTAAAGAGCTCAAATGCATCCTTATTGGCCCTCAAGGCCATGACACTGGAAGTGATGTCCTTTTTTATTATCTTCAAAATAGGGAACATTAATATTCTTACTTGCTTCTGTCATATACTCATTTGAATTGAAGTTACTGCAACTAAAGTATTCAAAGCCCCTAAAAGCACTGTCTTCAATGGGTCTTGCTGTCGACATTAGCCAAGAACGGTGATACATTTCATTTTAACTTACATTCTATTTTTATCGCTCCTTTTCTGAAAGTGCTGAAAGGATGTGGAATCTGAATGCAAAAATGCAATTTGAACATACATTCTAACAACTTTAGAAAGGTATTGAAAGAAATTCTACAGATAGCTAAAATTTGATGATTGATAATGTCTGATACCAGGGATGACAAGTGTTGAAACAATAAAACAATGTTCTTTACCTCAAGATTTTTTTTCTTTCCTGACTATCGAGGGACTTAACTAATTTGCCTTCATTGAGTCAGCTTACGTAATAAAGATCCACTCTCTTCTTTCTTATGTTCATCTAATTAAAGTGAAGCTAATATTGACCTTTTCACTTCAACACTTTTACCATAATAAATACCACTATCTCAGCTCCCTGCTGTCTGGATATCTACCCTCACTCCAAAATACCAAGAGTAACATCAGTCAGTCAACATACAAAAACAATAAGGGTGAACACTGATTAATACCATTAATTAAGGAAGATTTGGGTTGCAAAATTTACTATAGCAAATCCCAACAGTCCTCACAGTTCTCCAATCTTGTTATGTTGTAAGCCTCTTTCTACCACTGGAAAAAAAGTGGGACGGGTCAGGAAATTTGGTACAGATCGTGATATGAGGCTAGGTCTAAAGCTTGCCTGAGGCCAAAGAAATATTAAGTGGGAGGACTGGGATTTGAACCCAAGCCCTTGGTCTGCACAATCTATCCTCCTAAGGCTATGCTCTGCCTTCTCTTATGGAGAATAAACTTCCTATCGGTAACAGTGTTCATATACTTCGTTATCATTTCCTAAGTGTGTTACAAATGGTATCTACTACATTCTTATAAGAAATTAATAAATTATGTTGGAAATAACAGGATATTGCACTATATAGATCAGACTCAAAGCACTCTTCAAATTCGTCTTTGATAACACTTTTTAGCACTTGGTTGAAAGATGCTCTATCAATTTGGGAAAAATGCCTTGTCCCAGGGAAATTACAAGTTAGAAAATATAACACCGCTCACATGTAGTAGTGTATATGAGATGATAATCTCTAATAACTGCACAATTATTGTTATTATTTTCCTCATAACAATCATGTATAGAATATATCCTCTAATAAATGAAAGTCCAATTATTGTCCTTTCTTCAAAAAAACAAGTCATGTCTGTAATACATGCTTTCTAAGAATGTAGACCATGCTACTTTTAGTAAACGGGGAATTGAAGAAACAGTAGTTTGGACCAAGTCCTATGATATCGTCTATACACTAAAAGCTTAAAGTATTCTATTTTAAATAATAATAAATCAACCCAGATTGAGATGAGTATTTGTTATATTTGGAGTTAATAATCATAAAACCAAATATTGCCTTCTGCTATATTCAGAGTGGAATTTAACGGACACAAAATGACCCTGTGAAGTTTGGTTTTTTCCACTTACTACATTGTCATATTTTTGGAACTGAGATCTCTCTAAGATTACATTACTTGAAAAGTTGAAATAACTGCATTCAAGTGTAAATCAGACTATTTTTCCTGGAGCTAATATCACCTCCATGGCCCGGTTTTACCTCTGTAGCTTTTTCAACAAATGCACTTATGGCAAAGTCTGCTTAAATTAAAGAAAAAGGATTTTTTTTCCTTCTGCCTAAATTTGAAAACAAACTCACTTGCAAGAAGAAGTGACTGTTCTGCATTAGAAATTTCCTTCAAAACATAAGAAAACTGTTTTTACATCAACTGCATTCTTCGGTTAAAAAATACAGTAGGATTTTTAACCGACGGACAGCTCTACTTCTTCACAACATCCTTTAAACATGAAAGTAGGTATTTGTTTCTCTATTTTACTTTTTCACAGGAGCCTTTTAGAAACCAAACGTGGATCATCACTGCTGAGGGAAAGTCAGGACTCCCTCTGGCACTCAGCAGTCCCCACTTAACACAGAGCAATTATTTCGCAATTTACTGAGATGCAACACTCTGCAAAATTGGGTCAAAAACTAGACCTCAATCTGTAGTCACCACTCAGCTCCCGAAACAACATACCTATGCCGTAGTTTGGAAATTTCTGTGTAGACAAAACAATGTGCTCTTGAAGAGGAGGATGTGATGAGTAGCTGGCCAGCATTATCTACTTTCATGGGCTGTATTTTCAGCCTATCAACTGACTAATCACCATATATATATATATATATATGATTAGTATATATATATAATGTAGAGCCCAAAACTAATGTATTTACTTTCACAGTGAAAGGATGAATGGAGGGTAAGATAGCTCCCGATCACTGTGCTCCTTCTCCATCTCCATCTCAGTTTTTTTGTTTGTTTGCTTTTCACTTCCCGAATTGCAGCACCTTCGAGAGATCTAGGCCTGAACACTAGATGGGATTTTTCTATGTCATTTGTAATATAATTATAAGCATCTCTGCACCCGTTAAGCAGAGTTTTTGTAAAGACATGCACACTGTATGTGTGTGTGCACAGGTGTGCCTGTCTGCACGTGTGTGTGTGTCTGCCCGTGTGTGTCTGCCCATGTATGAGTGTGTCTGCATGTGTGTATGTCAGCCCCTGTGTGAGTGTGTGTCTGTCTGTATGTGAGTGTGTCTGCCCATGTGTATGTCTGCCCATATGTCAGTATGTCTGCATGTGTGTGAGTGTGTGTGTCTGCCCGTGTGTGAGTGTGTCTGCCTGTGTGTCTGCCCATGTGTGAGTGTGTCTGCATGTGAGTGTGTCTGCCCATGTGTGAGTGTGTGTGTCTGCATGTGTGTGAGTATGTCTGGCCGTGTGTGTGTCTGCACGTGTGAGTGTGTCTGCCCAAATGTGAATGTGTCAGCCTGTGTGTGTGTCTGCCCGTGTGTGTGTCTGTCCGTTTGTGAGTGTGTCTGCCCATGTGTGTGTGTCTGCCCGTGTGTGACGGCCCATGTGTGAGTGTGTCTGCCCGTGTGTGTGGGTCTGCCCATGTGTGTGTGTGTCTGTTCATTTGTATGTATATGCCCGTTTGTGAGTGTGTCTGCACATGTGTGAGTGTGTCTGCCCGTGTGTGTGTCTGCACCTGTGTGAGTGTGTACACAGCAGTGCATAGGGTGATGGTGCAGTGAAATATCTTGGAATGGGAAACTCTAAGACTTGGAATGAAAGCAGCTCAAGTTTGGTATGAAACAAATTATTGTAATGTTCAATATCAGCTACATGTGGCAGACTTTAGATTTCAATCGAAATAATGCCTGGGCCTTCCTACCCAAACATTCCTCAGACGTGTACCCTCCTCTTCATCCCATCGCTGAAGTTCTAGAACAGGTCCCAGTTCAGTAACAATGACTAATGGGGCCATCTCCAGCCTGGCTTCCAGCTTCCGTTGTGCAATCCATCTTCCACAAAATGCCACGGTGCTCTCAAAAAAGAAAAAGAAAAAACTGCTCTGCCATGCTTTCTCCTCCTTCAACACCCTACAGGAGCATCCTTTAGGGACAACAAAAGAGTCTGCGGCCTGCCTCTTCTCACTTTCCCGCCCTCACCTGGCTTCCCCACCTCCACTATGGTGTATGGAACATCAGTCACTTGTTAGTGGCCCAGCTGTGTCCTGACCTGCTTCCCCTTCTTCAGACCATGCTGTCTGTTTCTCCCTTCTTCACGCCCTCCATGAAGTAACAGACCATCAGCCTCTCCCATTCTAATTTCTCAGTTGAGGCAGTGCTTGTTCCCCAGATTCTCCAGGGACTATTTTCAGATCCTGGAGTAATTGTCACTCATTGGCGCCTGTATAGGGCACTGTCATAGTCATCATATCAAACACATTAACTTGGAAGCAACAAATACAGAGGGTGCTGAAAATAAGCGTATCCGTTGTAAGAAGGGAAGGAAAAACTGTATTGAAATTGCAATGCTTAATATACACTAATAAAAAAGGTGAATGCAATCAGATTTGAGCATCTCTTAAAATTGCAGAAGTCAAATGTGACTTGAATATTCCAATTTCAATATAGTTTTTTTTTCCTTTCTTAAAATGTGTATACATTTTTGGCACCCCTGAAAAAAACATACATTGTCTATATACATATTTATTTACATATAAATATATCTACAAATATATACATATAAATATGTACATTATGTATATGTATGATATATATAATCACACGTGTGTGCATATATATATATATGTATAGTATGTATATAAAATATCTCTAAGTCCAGTGATATTTCAAAGGCATCATATGAATGTTTCCAGTGAAGTTTCTGTACCAGGGAGAACCCCACTAATGCCTTTTACAATTGCTAGATAATTCTTTGGCTTTATGAATACACTATGTCAGATATTCCTTCAGGGATGAGTTGAAGTTTACTTTTGCTTTGGGATGAAAAAAAAATGTTTAAGGAAAAGCAGCAACACAGCTTCTAAGCATGATTGTGTTACATGGCAAAATTTTATTGTTGCCAGATTGTTTTGAATGCCTAAAACAGATACTAAATAAGTGTATGTTTTTATATAAAATTTGGGGTGATTGTAACAGATTCCACAGTTATAGGGGGCTATGTATGTTCTGCTAAAAGTAGACTAGAAGCTAACATTCAGAGCAGGAAGAGCAATTATCAAATTCATGAGTCTGTTCAACTATAGTTGAAATACGTGTCTCTTAAGACTGTCTTTCTGGAAAGAAATTATTATGATTCTGATTCTAATTGACTCTTGAAGGATAATCATTTATTATTCTAAGTAGGACCTTATGCCTTGAAGGTAGTTGAGAACAGAAAAATGCTGACTTAGTCTAATTCCCCGCTGTGAAAAGCAAAATAAGTGAAATTCAAACGTGAGGTCACCATTTTATCCTAAGCATGATAAGTTAGATGAAAGCAACCAGATAAAATTCATCTTGGCAGCACAATAACAAATAAGACCTTGTTAACGAATGGACTTCCTTTCTCCGGCTGCCGACAAACACTTCAACACCATCTGCAATTATGACATGTGAGGCCACCTTATCTGGAATTTTTATTATAGTCCTGCAGTTTATTCATTAAATGCTTACTGAATATCTGCTTGGTGCCAGACCCTCGTGAGATCTTTAGAATGCAGAGGATATAGGTTAGAATTCGGAGGAATTGATATTTTAGTGGAAAAGGCAAATGATCAATTCAATAATTAAAATTTACAGGGCAGCGCTTGTGGCCAAAGGAATAGAGTGCCGGCCCCATATACAGGAGGTAGTGGGCACAAACCCAGCCCCAGCCACAAAATGCAATAATAATAATGATGATGATGATAAATTTACTATATGTGTCATGAAAACACAGAAGAGAAAACTCCAATTCAGCACAAGAATGCCAGAAAGTCACTCTGGAAAAGAGACTTCTTCATTTGAATCCAGTAAATTGGTAGACCTGGGTCATCCAGAGAATATGGAAAGAGATTCCACAAAGGGGCAAAGAAAGAAGAGAAGGCTGTGAGGCCCCTTAGAGTATGTCACATTCAAGAAACTTCCCTTAATTGATACGACTGCTGTGATGGATATTTTATGAAGTAAAGGAAGAGGTCACAGAAGTTGGGGGATGTCAAATGACGGATGCCCGTGAATATTCCACCTACAATTTTTGACATTATTGTGTCTAGAAAAGAACAGAGAGATTGCAAGGGGTAAAATGACAGGATAGTGTTTACATTTAATTACAGCAAGATAATGCAATACCTTAATCAGATTTATATCAGTGACAAAAGGCAATTGTACTATTCTGGAAAAGAAATGATGAGGACTTCCATGATGGTGCCCAGAAAAAAGTAGGTATCGGCGTCATCCAGAAGTAGAAGCTACGGAGATCAGACCCTGGTGGTTTATGAAGTGGTAATGAGGAAGAAGAAATTTATCCAGGTTTCTGGGTTAGAAAATGTATGATGACATCATTTCCTCAAGACTGGGAATAAAAGGGATCAGATTTGAAGAAGTGGGAACAGAAGAGAGGTTGAATTGTAGGCATTCTGAATTTGAGTTACCCTGGGGGGGTTTATGTTCACACAAAAGAACAGATAAAGTAGTTGTAAGTGTGGGGCAAGAGTGTACAGGGAAGAGTCCTAGTTGAAGTCAGGGGTGTAGAAACAGGCTAGTATCATGAGTGGTCACCCTAGAATAGAACAGAAGACTTTAACCAGGTAGAAAAAGAGGGGAAGAAAAGCTCAAATTCTGTTAAGGGCTCAAGAACCAAAGAGGAGGGGGAGATGTTTATTGGATTAACAAATAAATCATTGTTTGACCAAACAGTATTTTGATACACTGGTAGTGGAGGTACCCAAGATTCAATGTGAGAGAAATGAGATTAGAGGATCAGTAAGTTTTGATGCTCATTTAAAAGATGATTATATGGGGTGGCATCTGTGGCTCAAAGGAGTAGGGTGCTGGCCCCATGTGCCAGAGGTGGCGGGTTCAAACCCAGCCCCGGCCAAAAAACTGCCAAAAAAAAAGAAAAAAAAAAGATGATTATATGGCAGAGGTATGAGCCCATGGAAAGAAAGAGCATCTACATATCTGGCTGTGGTGGCTTGTGATCCTAACACTTTGGGACAGAACGGGAAGATCATTTGGGCCCAGGAGTTGAAGTCTGCAGTGAGCTGTAATGATACCAGGAGATGGAGTCTGCAGTGAGCTATAATGATACCTGGCTTAGATCCAGAACAGAGAAAGAGGTACTATATTTGAAGAGGAAGAGAAATGTATTTTCACCTGATGTAAAATTGAAGAGTGGGAAATTCAGTGTGCTTTTCATTACAGGTCCATAAAATTTGAGGGTTTTCTCAGCTGGCATCTTCTAGTTTTTCAGTGAAGTGCGGAGAAAAATCATTTGCTGAAATAAGGGTAATCAGTGAGACAATTAAACTGAAAGAAACATGATTGAGGGGAATAATGTGTATTAGCGATTAGTACAGCTAAAGCTTCAACCTCCCGGCTTACGCTTCGGCTTCTGTTTTTCTCCTTCCTGTCCCTCTTTCTCCCTAGCATTTTGTTCCTTTTTGTGGCAAAAGAAAAAAAAAAAAAAAAGACACACACAGAACAAACAAAACCTCTTCCCAACTCCGCATGTAGAGCACTTTAGGCCTTTGAAGATGTCTGCTCATGGTCAGCATTTGCAGTGACCTCGCAGGAACCTTGAAATGTGTGAGACCGTGTCTTCCCTGACTGAGGTCTTAGGCACGAGCCACCTTCTTCTCTGGGTCATTTGGTAAAAGGTGGAGGGAAAGGAGTTGTAACCTTTTCCCTGGTACACATATGTAAGACATTCTTTTAAGTGATATGTTAATCCTTTCCTGATAAGGTCACTATTCCCTCATCTCTTATGCAAAAATCCATGAAAATATCTTATATGTGAAATATACTTTTAGGTTTCAAATTTTAAAAAACATATAATGGAGATTTTCTACGTTGACTGTATCTAAACAGATAAGTGAAACTGAGTTTCAGTATCTAAAGAAACTTCCCATTCTGATTTTATGTCTGGTTTGATTTATTTTAAAGACTTTTTATAATTATATCCTGATTCTAAAGACATGAGCACATTTATTATAATAATAATATGCCATGTTACATATATATGTGTATAGTAATCATAATAAATTTATTAATTATTATTTATCATAATAAAATTTATTTAAATGTCCCACAAAATGAAACTAAATCATGAAAGATTGCTTAGGGCCAGGAAGGTGGAAGGGGAATTGATTAGGGAGAATCAGACCCCAGGAAATGTAGGGGTGTTGACTTTAAAGCATAAAAGTTTTACAGGTTGAAGCACATTTAACCTTAAAAAGGACCTATTTACTTTAAAAGTACATTATTGTGAGTCTCTCCTACAAGTAAAATATTCTGTGATGTAAGTTTATCTGTCCAGATTTATATTGCTATGAGCAAGTTATAACTTGATGACAAATTGAAAGTTAATTGTGGCCATTTAATCAATTATTTTTCAAGTACAAAGCAATCTGTTGGCATTAGATAGTAATGTAAGAGACTTGACACTGATTCCAACAGGCCAGGGTAATGTGAAGACACTGGACGTGACTATCCGCTTCTCTCTTTTTGAACTCCTGACACAGATTTTTATCAGGATCTCAATATTGAATTCAGATTCCAGGTTCTTCCTGGAAGATGCCTTTAGTGCATTGTTTTCCAGCTATACCTACCAAAAGGTCTTCTTTTTTTTTTTTTTTTGATAGAGACAGAGTCTCACTTTATTGCCCTCGGTAGAGTGCCGTGGCATCACACAGCTCACAGCAACCTCCAATTCCTAGGCTTAGGCGATTCTCTTGCCTCAGCCTTCCGAGTAGCTGGGACTACCTACCAAAAGTTTTAACATGCAAATGTTTAATGTGTTCAATGTAAGGTTACCTTTTCCCTCCATAAATTACTCTTAAGCCATGGATGCATTTATATCCATAAAACACCTTTTTCTGAAAGGTTTATATCAGCAGGGCTGGGGAGACCCGGGCACTTTGCAATGGCTTCAGTGACTCATGAACTTCACTTTCTCCACCCAATGAGGAGAAAGTGCAGACTTTAACAGGCAGACACAGAAATCCAGAAGATCCAGAGATGAAGCTCACTGACCACATAGCAACACCCAAACTTTCCAAAATTGGAAGTATAAGCCAGTAGGAAAGCTTTGAGAAGTAACAGAGAGGTGTCAACCCCAACTTGGTCCTCCTTTGTGTCACCATTAACATAAGAATATGAAACTTTTAGCTTCAGATCATGGCTGTAACTATTACATGGGAACACCCCCCCCCCCTCAGGTACATGGCTTCTTTGTGTTCTGTTTTCTCTATTACGAAAATGAAGAACTTTTATAACATAATCTCTGGTTATCTTAAGTCTCTATTATTAAGAGTATGACCTGAAAAATAAGTTCCATCATATATTTACCTATCAGTGAAAATGTTTCTCATGATATATATATATATAGTACATATTAAATATTATTTTAGAAATTTCTTAAGATACTTCAATAATCCACAAGGAAATAAAAATACCAGCATAAGAAATTAAAAAAAAATTAGATGGCTGAACACTGTGGCGGCACCTCTTGTCCCAGCTACTGGGAGGCTGAGGTAAGAGAGTTGCTTAAGCCCAGGAGCTGGAGGCTGCTGTGAGCTGTGACATTACGGCACTCTACCGACGGTGGCATAGTCAGACTCTCTCAAAAAAAAAAAAAAAATTAGCTAGTGTTTCTGACTTTAATTTATTCATAAAGAAGATTAAACTTCATTTAAGCAGGGGAACCTGATCCTCCTCTGCTCAATGTTCTTTTTACTTCATTATTTCTATTACATTTTACCCCTTATAATCTGATTTATGACTCTACCTAGCTGTTTATTCATGAATTTAAGAATTCACCCTTCCGAAAGGAGTAGACATATCTTTTGAACGATGACCAAGAGAGTTGAAACCAAAATCATCCCATCTACTAGATAAACCATAAATCCTCAGACCCCACGTGAGCCATAGTCTGTGATTGTCAGATTATCTACAGGTTACCTTTCGTTCAGGATCCTTCCACCTAAAAGATGGTAGATTCCATTATAAATACTGAATCTCTATTACACTTCCTTCCCATAACATAGGGGCATTGGTATTCTAGCCAAAGGGGAATGAAGCTACTATGCAGGGATAAATTAACTCAGCAGTTACTTTTTAAAAAACCTGTTCAATTCATAAGCCGGCTTCTTAGAATTTTTCTTCCTTTTTTTGACAATCTCATTCTCTTGTCCCAGACTAGAGTGCCATGGCATCAGCCTAGCTCACAGCAACCTCAAACTCCTGGGCTCAAGCAATTCTCTTGCCTCAGCCTCAGAAGTAACTGGGACTACAGGCACCCACCACCCCACCCAGCTAATTTTCTGGGGATTTTTTTAGTAGAGACAGGGTCTTTTTGTTTGCCCAGGCTAGTCTCAAACTCCAGAGCTCAAACAATCCATCAGCCTTGGCCTCCCAGAGCCACCATGCCCTGCCATAAACTGGTTTCTTAAAACACAGTCCTTAACAAATCAAACAGGTCACTTAATTTAATTTTTATTTTAATAATAATCTTCCATGGAATAGAATCCAATATTTTTTCAGCATGCAGAAGAAAGCCAAAGATTATTCTTCCGATAAAACCAGTTATGGAGCAGGGTCATATAGCACACTTGCAGTGTGAGTTTTGTTTTCTCCTTCATCTCCAAGTAATTGAGTTCCCTCTCAACTGCCTGATATTATTTCAAGACACTATTTCATGGTGTTTGTAGGGAGAAGGTGCTTCTGTGTATCTATGCAAATGCAGTCTGCAGAGGCTACTCCCTCTCACAGACACTGGTAGTTTTTACCTGTAGATAAAGTGGATCACACACTACCTACGTTTGCATTCAGAGAACAAGAACTCCAAGAGTAAATCTGACCAAGCAGATCCTAGGAGGGGAGTTTCCCCAACGGTATCATCTTCTCTTTTGTTCCAATAACTGCTGTATCCCATCTCCAGAAGCCTGTCCATCTCATATTCGGCAAGTTTCTGCTGATTTGCCAGCAACCCCAAACAAATAACAGACTTGTAACTCTTTTTTTATTTTTTATTTTTTTAATAATTTTATTGAATCATAATTATGTACATTGGTGCAATCACAGGGCACGATTCATATACATTCAGAAATATTTTGATCATACTGTTACAGATATCCTTCATGGCATTTCCTTGATCAC
>CAUYON010195211.1:0-70501 GCA_963573935.1 Arctocebus calabarensis | reverse complement strand
ATATAAATTAGTGTGACATTCAAAAGAAAGAAAACTTAAAATCTTAAAATTAATGATTATCTTGTCTAAATAAAGTATTTCCAGAACTCAAAAATAAAAAAATTATAAAATAGAGGGAGAAAATATTTACTAAATGCCTATCTGTTGAAGGACTAAGTTCAAAGGAATTTTCTTTTTTAAAGCAATTTTAGCTCTTTGTTTTCCTGTTCTTAGAAGATTTTTTTTGAGACAGAGCTTCAAGCTATCACCCTGGATAGAGTGCTGTGGCATCACAGCTCACAGCAACCCCCAATTCCTGGGCTAAAGCGAGTCTCCTGCCTCCACCTCCCAAGTAGCTGGGACTACAGGCGCCTGCCACAACACCCGCCATTTTTTGGTTGCAGCTGTCATTGTTTGGCGGCCCAGGCTGGATTTGAACCCGCCAGCTCAGGTGTAGGTGGCTGGCGCCTTAACCTGTTGAGCCACAGGCGCCGAGCCCTTAGAAGATTTCTTGATAGCCCAGTGTCTTAGGTTCCCCACCACCCACAGGAATGAATACCTTTTCTGCCTGGCTGGTGGACAAAGCGGACAGTTAGATGGTGTCTCAACTGGGCAATTATGAGCTGGCAAGAAGGACTGTTGTAGCCTGTGGCAAAATGAAATAACCAATGAAAGTTCTTTTGTATTTTTGTAGACTGCTTTATGGAGAAAATTAAATAAAACACAAACAAGTGTCTGTAGTGTACCATTTGAAAAGTTCTGTATTTTCAGGTCTGAATTAACAGTTGTCATTTGTACACATCAGTGAGACTAATATTTCCTAACAGTAACTTGAAGATAGCTAAAGAATTACATTCAGATCCATCAAGGCTAGGATCTATTTGTGGGGAATGGTGCAATCATGGGTTCCTTTGAAAGAGTTTTCACTGAAGGCTGTAACTTGAGAATAGGCTTTCAGAATGTTTTTTTAGAAAAGTGGCTTTTATGTAGAAGAGAGGTCTCAGCTGTGTAATCTCAAAGAGATAAGTTGAAAGTCTGGTGAGCCTAGGAAAAAGTTTCTTTCCTAAACTGTATGGAAGAATTAATAGGAGAGAGTGCTTAGAAAATGATCAAAACAACATTATTACAATGTCTTGCATCGTACACATATCTGCCTTTACATCAACTGATTGTGCTCATTAAACCAAAAGAAATAATTCTCACCTCTCATCTCTATTTTTTTTCATTACTCTAACTGAATACATAAACTGGGGTAAACTTTAGAAAAGGATAGAAGAATAAATTAAAGGCTTCCCCAATCAGTGACAGAAGTGAAGTGAATTAATCACTTGGAGAACAAATCATAGTGGCTTTTGTTAGGACATCTTTGAGTAAGAAATTAAAGACCAAATTGAGAGATTATTCAATTGTCTATAAGGTTTTAAATGTTATTTTAAAAAGAGAGAGACATGATTCATTTTGGGTGATTTTAGGGATTTGTAAGGGTAACTTTGACTTGTGTCTAATTCCTGAATAATTTACAGTGCCACTACACTAAAATGTGGAACTGGCTCTGGTTGCATCAAACTTAAATAGATTTAGACAGTATTCTAAAACAAATGAGTGATTTGAGAATTTCCTCTAGGGAATTCAGAGGATCCATTTATATGCTTATTTTTCCTTTCCCATTTTGCCCTCTAAGATACCTTTTTTAAAAAAATAACATTTCTGGGTGGCACCTGTGGCTCAGTGGGTAGGGTGCCGGCCCCATATACCGAGGGTGGCGGGTTCAAACCAGGCCCTGGCCAAACTGCAACAATAAAATAGCCAGGCGTTGTGGCGGGCGCCTTTAGTCCCAGTTACTCAGGAGGCTGAGGCAAGAGAATCGCCTAAGGCTAGGAGTTGGAGGTTGCTGTGAACTGTGTGACACCATGGCACTCTACCGAGGGTGATAAAGTGAGACTCTGTCTCTACAAAAAAAATAATAATAATAACAACAATAATAACATTTCTAAAGGTAGAAAAATTGTTAAATCATTTACCTGAAGATAATGATTATATTCCTTTTAAGGTGGTTGGTTTAGCCTTAAATAAATATGATAACTTTTAATCTATTTAGAATTATGTAGGAGAACCTGAGTATTAGAATCTTTCCTTTTTGTATAAATTTTTCCTTTGATCAAAGCAATGGGTTATAAACTATGAGCTTTGCCATTGTTTCTGTCAAAAGCAAGGGCACAAAGTAATATTGCTAGGTATATTGTCATTGTAGTATTCTGTGAAGCCATTTTTCTTATGTCCCACAGTTACTTCATGTAATGAAATGTTTGTTGCTTGGCTATTGCATTTCAGGAAAATTTTGAGTAGAATATATTCTTTCCCTTTTTTTAAAACATAACTTAAATGTTCAAATTAGAGTGACAGACTTATTATACTACTGTTTATATTTTTGTTTATTTTCTTAGGATTCAAGAACTTATTCTGGGCACAGTATATTTTTCTTACTGAAACATCATAGGTTCTGAGAGAGCTGTAGTAGCAGAATTGGATAAGAAGAAGGGTATCCTAGGGAGACACATGATTCAATAGAGAAAGCCTCTGGCTCTCACATATCTTATTTCTTCCTGATTCTTGGTCTAAGGGAAATATTTGTTGTATTCCAAGGCTAATTGTAAAATAATATTTACTTTAAATTGTCAGTAACTCTTTTCACTTCTAAATGAAACTATATTAGAATTTTGAAAATCTTATATTGTTTTAGAGAATGAATTTCTAATTTTCATTATAAATTTCCTTTCCCTGTGCTAGTATTTGTTAAAATGTTATTGCTCCTCTCAGATACAAATGCCTTATTAGATTAAATCTATACAAATTAATTTAACAAGATTTACAAATATAAAGTGCTTAGAAAAAGAGAACTAAACTTTAAATGGTTTTGATGACTATGGTTTAGGAAGCAGTGTTGCTGAAGTACCCTTTCAGTACTGTGAAACAAGAGCAGCAAAGAAAATGGATTGAAGAGTTGAATAAACAAGTAGAAAATGACAGGCAAAGAAAAATAGAGGAAAAAATTATATATTCAAAGGTAACTTATGATTTTTAATGTCTATAAAGGCAAAAAAAAATTTCAAAGTCTTTAATCATATAAAAGTATGCTGAAACTGGTTGACAAGACCAGATTATTCAAATTATTGCTCATTCTCTCATAGGAATCTATTTTCATTAAATGCATTTACTGTGATTTTTGCATAGTTTCTTTTAACTTTTTAGAAATTTCCTAAATCTTTGAATTTCTTATCTTTTCCAAGCTAATTATCAAAATGCATAAGGAATCAAAACATAATACAGTTTTGTTAATTTTTATGATGTTTATTCTGCTCTTGTGTGACTTCTAGAAACTGTTTGTCATGTAGGATTTTGTATGACAATAAATGGAAAAATTCTTAGTAATTCTTGTTTGTCATAATTAGGGTGAGGAACATGACAGATGGGCAATGCACTTTGATTCATTAAAGAGTTATCCTGATTCCCAGTCCTCTCAGTCAACACAGAAACAACCAGAGTACTTCTGTGTCTCTCCGGACTCTCAAGAGCTGGCAGAAATCAGCAATGTTTATACACCTGCACCTGGAAGCCAGGTTGAACCTTCAGAGGAGGAGCATATAGTAAAACCTGTAGCAGATGTAGTAGTTGCAAACAATCAGAGAACAAAGTAAGTTCATTCTTTATGTATTTATTTATTGTTAGTAGCTCTGTTGTTAATGTCTAATTGATTTCAGGTTTCGTATTTTTCTTTGAAATATAGAAATGGTTAATAAGTTTATCCCAAGCAAAATTATTTCTTACTGAACCTACTACCTTTTGGGAGTTTTGAATAGGTAATAATGTCTGTCTCTTGCAGCTTTCTCCGTTCTATGACTGCTCTCTTGGATCCAGCTCAGATTGAGGAACGGGACAGGCGGCGACAAAAACAGTTAGAGCATCAGGTATCGCATTTTAAACATTGTTATTTGCCTTCATAAGTAATAGTCATGGGCAACATACACCTAAGTGAATGGAAATTAAAATTCTAACATAAACTTATAGCACAGGTCTTATCCAATCCTGTGATAAATCTATTCCCTACCCTATCTGCATTGT
Source organism: Arctocebus calabarensis (assembly GCA_963573935.1). NCBI lineage: Eukaryota > Metazoa > Chordata > Mammalia > Primates > Lorisidae > Arctocebus > Arctocebus calabarensis. The sequence continues at coordinate 66,403 of CAUYON010195211.1, read as the reverse complement.
GCTAGTAGAATTACACTTAGGATGAGAACCAGTGTCTCATATTATAGCCACCTGCCTTCTAATAGAGAAAGTCTTTAATGTCTAAGTTGTTTGGGCTTGGCGCCTGTAGCACAGTGGTTATGGTGTCGGCCGCATACACTTAGGCTGGTGGGTTGGAACCTGGCCTGCGCCAGGTAAACAACTGCAACAAAAAAATAGCCGGGCTTTGTGATGGGCGCCTGTAGTACCAGCTACTTGGGAGGCTGAGGCAAGAGAATCACTTAAGCCCTAGAGTTGGAGGTTGCTGTGAGCTGTGACGCCGTATCATTCTACCAAGGGTGGCATAGTAAGATGTCTGTCTCCAAAAAAAAAAATAGAGAGAGAGAGATATAAGTTGTTTGAATTTGTTCTCTCTCAGCTTAGTATTGGATGTTTTTTCATCAATTTATTTTTTTCTGAATTCTGCTCAGGATGAGAATTAGTGATATGAAAGAAAACTATACAGGGGAATGAAGTAGAATTATGATAAAGAAATCTAGCAGGGCCGGCACAGTGGCTCACACCTGTAATTCTAGCATTCTGGGAGGCAAAGGCAGTCAGATCACTTGAGTTCAGGAGTTTGAAGCCAGCCTGAACAAGAGCAAGACCCTTGTCCCTACTGAAAATAGAAAGATTAGATGGATGTTGTGGTGGGTGCTGTAGTCCCAGCTACTAAGGAGACTGAGGCAAGAGGCTGAGACCAAGAATTTGAGGTTACTGTGAGCTATGATGACACAGCACTCTATTGGGAGCAAGAAAGACTCTGTCTCAAAAAAAAAAATCTAGCAAATTAAGAGAGGCTAATATTAAACTCCAATTTGAGTCTAATACAAAAGGGATTTAAATGTCTAATTCTTTAAAATCTTTGTTATTTGATTAATTTGGCATAGTTAATGTTACATTTACTCACATCAGTGAGCAGACATTTATAGAGCAGCTGTGACTTACCAGGTACTGTGCTAAGCCCTAAGCTTATTTCTCCCAGTTGTTTTTCTTTTCACTTACTTTTTTTTTTCCCTTGGAGGGAGAGTCTCACTTTGTCACCTTTAGTAGAGTGCTATGGTGTCATAGCTCACAGCAACCTCAAACTTGGGCTCAACCACTTGGGCTCAAGTGATTCTCTTGTTGCAGCCTCCCAAGTAGCTGGAACTACAGGTGTTCGCCACAACACCCAGCATTTTTAGAGATGAGGTCTCACTCTGGCTCAGGCTGGCCTTGAACCTGTGAGCTCAGGCAATCTACTCGCCTCAGCTTCCCAAGTGCAGGGTTACAGACATTCAGTTGTTTTTCTGTCATTTCTTCTAACAGCCCTGCTGAGAATGAAAAAAAAAAGTACTTGTTTTAAATAGGAAGTTTATTTTAAAAAGAGAAAGAAAAGTTTGTAGAACTTGACAGAACAAGTGGGAGATGGGAGAAATGCATCAGAAATTTGATATTTTCACTTTATTCAGATATATAATAACAACACTTTCTGTACACTGATCAAACTTATTTCTCTTTTTCTTTTTTATAGGCAGGGTATCGCTTTGTTGCTTGGGATAGAGTTCAGTGGCATCAACATAGTTCACAGCAGCCTCACATTCCTGGGCTCAAGTAATTCTCTCATCTCAGCCTCCTAAGTAGCTGGGACTATAGGCACATGCCACCGCACCTAGCCAATTTTTCTATTCCTTTGTAGAGATAGGGGTCTGGCTCTTGTTTTATGCTAGTCTTGAACTTCTGATGTCAAGTGATCCTTCTGCCTTATGCTCCCAAAGTGCTAGGATTACAGACATGAGCCACCATGACTGACAATGATGAAACTTTTTAATTTCTTTAATTTCATTTTTATTTTGAGCTCCAAAAGGGTGGGGACTTTGCCTCTAAAACTCCTAGCCTCAAGCTGTCCTCTGGCCTTAGCCTCCCAAAATATTGGGATTATAGACATGAGCCACTGTGCCCAGCCTGAATGCTTCATGGATTTTTATTTCTGACAATGATTTATGTGATTGTTTGACTAGAAAGCCATCACTGCTCAAGTAGAAGAGAAGCGCAGGAAGAAGCAACAGGAAGAAGAGCAAAGAAAGAAGGAAGAACAAGAAGAGGAGCGTCGCTTAACACAAGAACGAGAAAAGATGCAGAAGCAGTATGAAGAAGATATACTTAAGCAAAAACAGAAGGAAGTAGGTATTTATATTTTAACTAACATTTTAGAGTAAAATAGATGTTTTTAAAGGAAAAATAACCATAAGTTGTACATTTCTACGTGTTTTCAAGTTGTGAAGCTGTATGTGGAAAAATTAAACTTCCGTATGAAAAAAGGAAAGTAAGAGAGAAGATTGAGGTTTCATTTTTTTCACATTATAGTTTACAAATGCTATGTGGCTTTTGCTTGGGCTTTTCCTTTTTGTTGAGGAGGTCGAGGTGAGTTGTAGCACAAAGCAAAAGCTACCCATGTGATGTGCTTGATCTTTACTACTAGATACTGTTTTATTCCTATGCAATTTTGTAATTTTTATAGTTTCTTTCATTTGTGAACAGGAGCATATATTTCCAGAGTGACTTGAGATTCATGATACAATTTGTGGTCATGTTATGTTTCCTATGTGCTAAAACAGAAAACAAGAATAGACACCTAGTTGGCTAAGAGAAGCCCCATGATAACTGGTACAGACAAGATGGGAATGGTGATGTCAAGTGCCATGTTTGAGTTGACCTGACAAAGACATTCAATTGCTCAAGATTAAAAGGTTTAAAGACTACCGCACAGTCTGCATTTTCTTGCCTTTTCTCACTTGGCAATCTTCAGTCTAAAATTGGCTGGTAAAGGGACACCTGGTCTTGGTTCCAATTTCCTTAAGTTGAATAGGGTAAGCCAGCTACCCCGTATTTTTTTTGTTTTGTTTTGTTTTTGAGACAAAGTCTCACTTTGTAGCCCTTGATAGAGTGCTGTAGTGTCACAGCTCACAGCACCCTTAAACTCTTGGGCTCAAGCAATTCTTTTGTCTCAGCCTCCCAAGTAGCTGGGACTACAGGCACTCACCACAACACCAGGCTATTTTTCAGAGGTAAGGGCTCGCTCTTCCTCAGGCTGATCTTGAACTTGTGAGCTCAGGCCACAAGTTCCACCCACCCCGGCTCTCCAGGGTGCTAGGAATATAGGCCTGAGCCACTGCACCCGGCAACCTCATATATTAACCATCTATAGGAGGAAATTAATGAAAACTATCATTTGCTAGAACTGTCAAAAGTAGCTACAAGACTTGTTTTACCTTTTAACATCTATTTTTAAACTTAAAAGAATTATGATAGAATTGATCCATCAGTTTTTAAAACATGGAAAATTTTATTAGTATAAACTTGAAATGGATAAGAAGATTTCTTATATTTGTGATTTAATGTAGCTGGAGAAAAAGATAAGCTCCAAAAGGGTGAGGACTTTTGCCTTGTTGTCTGTTCAACCGGTAGTACCTACCCCAGTCCTTGACATACAGGAGAAAATTAGAAAATATTTGCTGAAAAGAGAATAATGAAGTCTATATGTGTTTAATAATTGTACTTAATAACTGTGTTATACTTAATAATTTTATTATTGATAGGAAATTATGACTCTCAAGACAAATGAACTATTCCAGACAATGCAGCGAGCACAGGAACTGGCCCAGAGACTAAAACAAGAACAGAGAATCCGAGAATTGGCTCTCAAAGGACATGACACCTCTAGATTGATTAAAAATCTTGGCAGTAAGTGTTTATACTCTCTTTTGAAGATGATTTTAAATAATTGTTTATATAACTTTAATACATGTATTAACTAAATATTTTAAAAGGCATTTCAGACTAATTTAACTTTATAAGTAGAAATGTTTATTTGGAAAGTTGCTTTAAAAGTAGAACTAAATAATGTTATGCTTTTTGATACCTTTTCACATCTTAAATTGCTCATAGTAATCATGTGACACAGGTAAAATGTGAACTTCTGTGCCCATTTTTATTAAAAAGGTAGGTAACTTTCTGTAAGAAAATGTGGGTTTGCTGGTCTAAATTTTTATTGCCATGCTCATTCAGATTGATTAAATTAAAAGTCTTGTGAGTAGTTGCTACTATAGAAAATTTCTATTAATATTCCTTAATGTCATTTTTGTCAGATAATTTATTTCTCATTACCAGTTGATCCAATACAAGTGGAATATAATACATCCACTAACAACATTTCAGATTCAAGACATTACTCTGATGTCAGTGGTGAAATGAATACATGTATAAATTCTGCATTTTCTCCTAAGAAGGATACCGGTGTACAAACAGGTATTTGTGTAGAATTGTGATTTAAAATTTAATTAAAAGTATAATTAAAGCAATTAGAGTTAAGGTCAATTTAAAGTATAAAAATTAAATTTGAAGTTTTCAGTAAGAGATAACAGCTTTGTTGAGATGCAAATTTCATACCATAAAATTTATCCTTTATTTAAAAAAGTACAGTTCAGGCTTGGCACCCATAGCATAGTGGTTACAGCGCCAGCCACAAACACCGAGGCTGGCGGGTTCAAATCCAGCCTGGGCCAGCTAAACAACCATGATAACTACAACAAAAATAGCTGGCTGTTATGGCAGACGCCTATAGTCCCACCTACTTGGGAAGCTGAGGCAAGAGAATTGCTTAAGCCCAAGAGGTGGAGGTTGCTGTGAGCTGTGATGTCACAGCACTCTACCAAGGGCGACAAAGTGAGACTCTGTCTAAAAAAAAAATATATAGTTCATTGCTTTTTAGTGTGTTGAAAGTTGTGTAATCATCACAGTTTTACCACATTTTCATCAGTCATAATTCTGTTTCCCCTCTAATTCATTTTCTGTCTTTGAATAATTGTTCTGGACATTTCATGTAATTGGAATTGTACCATGTGTGGTTTTTTGTGGCTGGCTTCTGTCACTTAGCATGTTTAAGGTTCATTCATGTTGTATCATGTATCAGCACTTCATTCGTTTTTATCACTGAATATTCCATTGTGTGGATACAAATGACCACATTTGCCCATTCATTCCTGACTTGATGGGCATTTGGCTATTATGATTAGCCACTTTTTAATATACTATGAACATTCATATGTAAGTTTTTGCAAGGACATATATGTTTTCAGAGAGGAGTAGAATTGCTGATATGTATGGCAACTATTTAGCATTTTGAGAAACTACCAAATGATTCCCCCACGCAGCTGTACCATTTTACATTCCTATCAGCAGTATATTGAGGGTTCTGGTTTGTGTGTATACTTGCTCTACTTGTCACTTTAGTGGTTGTGAAGTAGTATCTTACCTGGCTTTGATCTGAATTTCCCCAGTGACTGAGAATGGTGAACGTCTGTGTATGTGTTGATTTTAAATTTTTAAGTATGTAGTAAATTAATATCCATGTTGGGTATTATAGGTCTCCATGATCATGAGGCTCTTCAGCCCTTACCTGTCTTGAAAATCTTTTCTTTCTTTTTTTTTTTTTTAATAACTTACAGGAAATCAAAACTTTTCCACTTTTTAAACTATTTACAAGTGGAGCCTCCTGTTAGTATTAGTCCTTAGACATCTCATGGTGACTTAAAAAGAGACAAAAACCAATTTGGTTTGTCATAGGTTAGGAGAGAAGATTATCTAAGACACTCTGGAGTTGGGTAGCTGCAAACCCAAAATGTTTTAAGGAAATTATTTTTCTAACATATTCTGCCAATTAACTTTAGACTTTACTATGATACCAAACCAACCATATCATATGATGTTGGTGTTAGTGATTGTGTAGACACTGTGGGTATGCCTCGTGCCCTTCAAATGCTTAAAAATGGTTAAAATGGAGGCTTTTGTGAAATTGGAATCTTTATGTACTGTTGGTAGAAATGTAAATCAGTGCAGCTGCTATAGAAAATATGGCAGGTCCTCAAAAAATTAAAAGTAGAATTACTGTATGATGGAGCAATTCCACTTCTGGGTATGTACTCCAGAAAACTGGAAGTAGGTATTTGGATGTCTCTGTTAAAGACAAATTGTGGTATATATTATACACAATGAAAACATTTTAACATTTTAAAAAGGAAGGAAATTGACACATGCCACATGGATGAGCCTTGGGGACATTATGCTAGGTGAATAAGCAAGTCACAAAAAGATAAATGTGGGCCAGACATGGTGGCTCGTGCCTATAATCCTAGCACCCTGAGAGGCTGAGGTGGAAGGATTGCTTGAGTTCAGGACTTCAAGACCAGCCTGAGCAAGCCCAAAACCCCTGTCTCTACTAAAATTAGAAAACTAGTGGTGTTATAGTGGGCACCTGTAGTTCTAGCTACTTGGGAGGCTGGAACAGGCATCTGAGCCAGGAGATTGAGGTAGTTGTGATATCAATGGCACTCTAGCCTAGACAACAGAGTGGGACTCTGTCTCAAAAACAGAAAAAAAAAAAGTGACTCCATTTACATGAGGTAACTAGAATAGTAAATTGATAGAAACAGAAGACAGAATGTTGGTTGCTAGAGCTGTCAGTGGGAAATGGGGAGTTATTCTTTACTGGGCATATAGAGTTTTAATTTTGAAAACTAAGGAAAAGCAGTCTTAAAGGGTAGTAACTAATAAAATTACTTAATCTCTTTGGGGAAACATGGATAAAATGGTAGATTATGTTACATTGTGTGTATATATATATATATATATTTTTTTTTTAACAAATCACTTGGCGTTTTTTTAGATGACCTAAATATGGGAGTATTCACCAATGCAGAATCACATGGTGGATCATTAATAGAGAAGGAAATTATAAATTGTTCATCTCCTGGGATATCAGCAGAATTTTGTGGGGAGTTTAACACTAAGAACAACCACCAAGAACTAAGTCAGGATAAAGGAGCCAACTTAGAAAAAGAAAACAGTTGGTGTAATGATCAATGTAATCAGTACATAAGAACAGAGAAACAAATAAAACACATTAAGAAATACCATAAAAGGCCTGATTGGAATATAAATAAGCCACTCAAAAGGTATATTCCAGCATCAGACAAGTACCCTAAACAACTTCAAAAGCAGAGAGAAGAAAAAAAAGTAAGAAGGCAAATGGAATTGCTTCATTTGGTAGAAAGAAATAATCCTGAACACCTCTCTCGAGGCATATCACCCGAAGTTTTTCATTCATCTCATCAAGAAACTGAGTCAAAGTCCAGGTGGCATCTAGTTAAAAAGGTAAAGCTCTTTTGTCTTAAAAAGACATTTCTAAGTAGATATTGATGTTTCTAGATTGAAAACATAGTTCACCCTGTGTATGTTTTGATAAGGCAAGTTAACATAAGAGTTAAAAGAAATTTGCTTTAATTTTTGTTAGGGGTCAGCAAACTACAGCCTATGGGCAAATCTACCTTGCTGCCTGTTTTTGTGGTTTTATATAACACAGCCACACTGTCTACAGCTAGCTTCATGCTGTAACAGCAGATTACAGTGGAAACCATATGGCCCTCCAAAGAGCTCAGAATATTTACCATCTGGTATGGAAAAAAATTTACACTTAAAACTTCTACACAATGGGATGCTGGATATTATCAAAGGCTTTTTCTGCATCAATGAGAGTCATATGTGATGTGATATATTTATAGATTTGCGTATGTTGAAGCAATTCTATAACCCTTGGATAAAACCAACTTGATCATGGTGTATAAAAGGGAAAAAAAAAAAAAACTTCTGTAGGATGACTCCTAGTCGTTATTCAAATATCCATTTAAAATGCTTGTTTATAGTCAGTCTAGAGGATAATTTGGGAGATTGGGAATGCCAGGATTAGTCTAAAATAATTTCTGTTCCATTGTGCACTGGTATTCAAATATTTGCCTCAGATTATTTCAACAAGTAACTACTAAAAATATTGGTGGGGATGTGTGGAAATGCTATACTTCCTCTTTCGGTTTGATTTATTTGTCTTTTAGGAAGAAGAGCCTCTGAAAATTAACTTACCCAGCAAGGAAAGGTATGCTACCAGATTCTATACCTGGTTAGTGGTATGTGGGACGAAAGTACAAAACATCTGCTCAGTATAATCGCGCCACTGCACTCCAGCCTGAACAACAGAGACCCTGTCCCTTGAAAAAAATGATCTAAGTGCTATTAGGCAGATGTATGTGAAGACAGTAATCAGAAAGGGTGTTCTGAGTGAGGGGTAGAGGTTCTAAAGGATGGGGTGCCACTTTTACTTGAGCTTGAAGGCTAAACTGGATGGAATGTGGGCATTTCCCATTTGTCTCTAGACTTAAGTGGTATTGGATTTCCAGGTGATAAGGACAAGTTCCTATATTAGCTAGTACTACTAAAAACACAAATTATTCTCATTCTATTATCCTTTTTATGGAAAGTTACTGTAGAACTTGAACTTCAATACTTAATATTCCTTAAGGTGTTAGAGGTTTATTTAGAATAAATTGAAATGGGATTATTAAAGAGAATTTTTGAATTAAAGCTTCTTAGTCCATTTTCTTTTTTTATATAGGTCTCAATCATCACCAATTCCAGCAGTGAAAAACAGAACCCAACAAACTCAGGCTAATACTTTACCCTTACCAGTAAAAAACAGTAGTGTTGACAGAGAGAATCCAATCTCAGGAGACAGTCAAACAGAACCATCATCACATTTTATTCCCTATGTCCGAACAAAAGAAATCTATTACCTTGATCCAGATGCTCCGTTGTCTAGGCCTTCAACAGATGATCCTCAATACCCAAACTTACAAGGTAAAGATAAGTATTCTTACTCTAAAAATTCAACTTCTGGAAAGTCTTACTAAGGGTTGCCTCAGGAGAGGTGGACATAACTTATCAAAACTTGTGTAGTACTTTCCTGGGAATAAATTTAATGAACCCTTAGAATACCATAGCATCTGGCTATATCACTGTTAATGTATTTGACTTTTGTCACTTTCATCTGGCTTCAGACTGTGATCAAGAACTGCAGCTATTTGACTTTGATCATGTCAGGGATCCACTTCTTAATCCTAACTTGGTGAAAAACAGGGATAGACAGCAAGCAATCCTTAAGGGACTTTCAGAACTAAGACAGGTAAGAACTATTCTTTATGGCTTCACTGCATCCGGGTTTTTTTGAGACAAAGTCTTACTATGTCTCCCTTGGTAGAAGGCCGTGACATCACAACTCACAGCACCCTCCAATTCCCAGGCTTAGGCGATTTCTCTTGCCTCAGCCTCCCAAGTAGCTGAGACTGCAGGGGCCCACCATAATGCCTGGCTATTTTTTTCTCATCATTTAGCAGGCCCGGGCTGGGTTTAAACCCACCAGCCCTGGTGTATATGGCTGGTGCCTTGAGCTACATACATCTGTACCCCAGTTTTTAAGAAAAAAATGGGACTGTCACATTACCATATTTAAGAATATGACATCACAAAACAGTTCTAATAAGACATATTTATTGAATAAAAAAATGCATACATTTGAACCGCAAAACATGATTAATATGGCCCTAAAATCAAAGACAAAAAAATTCACAATTATGCTTAATGAACTCTTAGCAAGACAGCCTATGCTTTTCAAAAAGTTTTAAAATGTGTTTGTTTAAAAACAGAACATTTGTCTGTCTCAAAGACTAATATAATTCAGTGTGAAATTATATGTATAACTGTACCAGACTTTTTCTCCCAGACCAATTATTGCAACTTCTCATTATCCTGCTGTTATTAAAAGTTAAAAATTACAACTTTGGAGCAAAGTTAGTAACTTTGATAGTTTGCAGTTTTGCCATTTTAATTTATTGTATACTCTTTGTATTTAAATAGCTGTGCTGTTTAAGGAGTATCCTTTTGCATGTTCAGTCATTTACAATACCCTCTGTAATTTCACAATGTTGGTTCAGATGGTGTTTACCCATGCTTTCCCTCCATCTAGAAAATTACTCACGTGAAGACAAAGTAATCTTAGGTTTTTAAATGCTAGTTTTTAAGTAATTCAGCCAAGTTGTTTTTTTTTTTAAAGCTCTAGTTTACACGGTAGTTGTGAGGGGTGGGGTATATATCTATATATACCCAGCAATACAGTCTTATTTCAGCAGGGCCCTTGAATTAGATACCTCCTCAATTCACTAAGGTAAGGTTAGTGCAGTCACCATTTTAAGAGCACTTCAGGGTGGGGATAAGGGAGGACTTTATTTATTTTATCCCTGTAGTTATGAAAGTCTTTAAAAATGTAACAATACCTACATAACATCCCAATGTCTTAGTGATTTGTTGACTAATAAAACTCCAATGACACAGATTCCATCCTGAGCTTATTATGTAGTATTTTCCACGTAAATACTAACAGGACAGAAATACGAATTTTCAAGTCGGCTGCACACCTTACTAACGTATCAATGTGATTTCAGGGCCTTCTCCAGAAGCAAAAGGAATTGGAAACTAATCTCATGCCTTTAGCTGCAAATCAAGAAGAGAATTTTAGTTCTTCGTTTTAAATGCAGAAAACCAAATCCTTAACATTTGTGTCTTCCAAAATAATATGCTTGTGGCTTACCTGTATTTCTTAATTAAATTAGCCTAGATTTTTTAAATGCCCATTGAAAACTTGTACATTAGATATAAGTGCTGTACTTTATGCAATAAAACAATTTTTTTGTGAAAGTTTGTAGTATAAAAAAAATTCTGCTCTATCACAATCTGGGTAACTTAAGGTCTATAAACACTTTCTACTTACCTTCTTATAGTCTGAAGTTCCTGCCCTGTTAACAATGCTCTTCCATACTTTTATGGAACTTAACTGATTGAAATACCACTCATGCATTTTGTTCTACCAGCAGTACTTTTTAGGTACCTTACAAAAATTCATCACAGACTTCTAGGGGTTTATGACACTAATTTTTAAAAAACGGGAAAGAATTTCCACTATATCTAATATCTCTAGTTAAAAGCACTAATGTGCTTAATAAAGTGCTAACCACTACTACTAAGACCATCTCAGAAATGTACTTTCATTTTTCTAAGACTACCAATTTTAAAATCTAAGTTTGTTCCACATTGTCCACTTTGATAAAAACTATCTTTTGAAATGTGATCTTTCACAAGCACTGAAAATTATCAAATACTCTGAAAAAGTTAACTGAATTTTAGTGACAAGCAATTTTTACATGGCTAAGCCTGAAGATAAAAAATAGTGCTGCTTGATAGGAAGTTCTATGTACACAGCTTACATTATCTAAATGAAAGTATACTGTAGATAAATCTTGAGGTATTGAGCCAAAATCCTGTAAATATTTATTAACATCACTGGCTTATACCTGTGTAAAAACACCATACAAAAGCTTAAATCAAAATAAATAGTTGCTAATTAATTTGAGTAAAAGTTTTATATCATCTGACATTAAGAGGAGAGGAGAAAAAGACAATTTTTCTTTATCATTCTTCTGTAAACATCTGATTTTACATATAAGATGGGCTTCAATTTGAAGCTCAAGTACAGGTGACATGTACAAATGTAAAACATAAAAAAGTGCCAACATGAGATAATTCAAGTACAATATATGTTAAAATATATATTTATTTCAAATTTTAGATGCTTCAACTTGTTACAGGCCATCATGATTTAAATAAGAGAAAAAAACATTTGGGAAAGGACAAGAAACCTTTTCTTAGAAAATGAAATATAAATTGTTAGTTCACTTTTAAGAAACAGAAAAAGTCCACAACAACCTATTAAAAAAAAGTCACTGTAATTATTTCTCTTTTGAATATGGCCTGGAAGAATCGCGTTTTCCCGAATTTAATGGAGATGGAGACTTCTCTCTATCCAAGCTTTGAGTATAAGCAGATAAAAAGTAATTTTCATTTTCTTGAGAATGACTTGATGAAAGGGCATATGGTGTCCCCAAAAATGTCTGATGAGTGAGAACATTAAAATGACTAAACTGATGGGACATATTTAATTGACTATGATAAACCTGAAAATTGTATGAATCTTGTTCTGTTGAATTGCTGTTCTCTCCTTCAGAGCATACTGTATTAATAGGAGCTCTCTCTTCAGAATCAATTTGATTGGTCTTATCTTCTAATAAACCATTTTGCACGTCAAGAGATGATTGTAACTCAGTTTGAATATTCATTTTTTGTTGTGTTCCACGTGATGCTTTGGTCTCTTTCGCCAGTGTTTCTGAATGAAAATTGCTGTATACTTCTATTTGTGAGATTTCATCCCCTGAATCCAGAGACATATCCTCTTCATCCTTTTCATCGTTTTCTAAAAGAGCTACATTTAAAAACAAAAAGTCCTCCTCTATTGAAATACACAATTTGTTTAAGTTTTAAAATTATACACTACTCACACAATATAACGCGTCAGGGTCTGCAAGTCCACAATCCCTTAAAGCTTGGTCTTCTGCCACAAGTTCACTTAGTCACAACACTCACACTAGGTGTGAATGTCCAGATAATCCGATGCTAAAAGCTTCTGCGAAATGTGTTCACGTTTAATGTTGGGAAATCCCAACTCCCAGCTCCAAAGGGGTTAATGTCAAAACAGCATCTAAAGTTATACGGTAATTCAGTATTTGACAAGACAAATACAAAGTAAAATTTTTGACATCTAGCTTCACTGGATTACTAAAATGGTTAGCTCTATTGAATGCTCGATCATCTCTGCTTTTCATCAAAAACAAAAGTATGTCTTTCATTTACATAAAACCTGGAACCAAAGCAGAGGCCATCTCACAAAACACTAAAACTATGACAGCTCTACTGTCCTGAAATTAAATTGCCCTATACATATGAGACTTAGGAGCCTATTGCTAAATCTCCATATCTGGTTTCCTGCTTTTTCCTTAATATAACCCCTTTGCTAACAATAGCAGCCAATAATGCTTCCATACTCTCAAGAAGAAAATGCATACTTCATAGTATGTATGGTCTATAGTTCAGACAGAAGTGCATAGTCTATAGTAACTAACAACTTTTATTGACTGTGGTATAATAAATGAGCCATTCTAGTACTAAGAACAATAAGTTATGTCTTCAAACACTTTCCCTAAGGCTGTTTACACTGAGTGGTGAGTGGTTTCAAAACAGGCATTTTCATTATTTGTTAACAGGAAAACCATTCCTCTTTTTCTCTCTGCCCTAAAGAAAATGAAAACTACTGAAAAGTTACCTGACTGCGACTCAAGAGTCTCATTAGCACCAAGCTGCGGAAGGTTTTCTTCTGTAATTGAGTTGTGATAGCCCACAAGATTTTTAAAGTTTTGCATAAAGTCTTCAGCATTTGCAACCACTATTCCGTTATCTGTGTAATTGGAAAACATCTTGATGTTCTTCTCTTAAGAAAAAAAAAAAAAATTTGTATATAAAACACTGAAAATGTGCAAGGAAGGATAAAACAATGCCTGTCCCTCCAACCCTCACAAATCCTCTTCCGCATTTTCAGAATCATAGCTTAACAATTAACACCCACCACAGCCCCATAACATCCTTTTGTCCACATTCCTATATTCATAGTACAAAGCTTACAAGTGCTTTCTTTACCTGTTAAAAAGACTATGTGTCGTTGCTGTATGTTCTGGGCCTGAAGTCTGATAAGGCAATCCAATTCTGGAGCACTTCGAGTTTGTGAATCACAATGGTGATATGACAAAATTTCAACCAGATGTTTCTTCTGATAGACATTCAGAAGTGTCAAGAGACTTAGAGCTTTAGCATTCAATCTGTAAAATTAAGCAGTTCAGTATCTGGGTCTGTACTTCAAAAATTTAGTATGGGGCAGCACCTGTGGCTCAAAGGAGTAGGACGCCAGCCCCATATGCCAGAGGTGGAGGGTTCAAGCCCAGCCCCAGCCAAAAATCGCAAAAATAAATAAAATTTAGTATGAAAAGTTTTGCTAAGGATTAAAACTCTTCATTTCTCAACTGAAGCTACAATGACAACTGCACTGCTTTAGCTCAATGCCTGATACCCGGATGACTCTTAGGAGAGAGGATGACTAAGAATTGTGTAAGTCTAGAACAGTGGTTCTCAACCTTCCTAATGCCACTATGTATTTTCATTGTTTCAAAGGGGTCATGACCCACAGGTTGAGAACCACTGGTCTAGAGGTTTCTTGGTACAAGGCCTGTAGGCCAGCTTTTTAGGTTAGACGAAAATCTGAGTCATTCTGTTAAATTATACCTACCTTTAGCTTTACTAATTTGCTAACTTTAAGGTAGGACTCAAGAGTCAAAAAATATAAATCTTTCCTTTAAAAAATATAATACATGGCTATTTCTATTCCACAAGGCAGGGAAACAACTGACAAATCGGTGGTTGTCAGGAAGATGAGGTTACTGATAACTCGGGACAAGTCACATCTTTGGGTCTCAGTGTTTGTTCTCTGTGTAAGACTTACCCTAAGCCTACTTTATAGGCTTTACATGAACAAGTTATAAAATGTGGGTTGCTACAAAAAGTTTAATACTTTAAAATTAGCTAGTCTGAAGTTTCTGTAGAGTACACCATGAGATGTTAATAGGTTTTCAAAAGAAAAGTTTTGTGGTCTAAATTTAGAAAATGTCGAATGACACCGTAAACAAAATTCTTACCTAGAGTTTCTCAGATTCTTTAATGCATAAATACATTTTAATTTACTAGTGGAGTTTCAAACTCATCTGATTAATCATTTTGTAGACCCTCTCAAGTGACTAGTGGAGTCCCACCCAGTTTTTCATTTTGAGAGTGACTTCTGGGCATGTTAGAAATTTTATATACATGAATGAATGTCCTACTCACAAATTCTCATAAGGTCAAGGTTAATCCTTGTCCAAATGTGACTTTATTAGCTACCCAAAGTAGTCCTCAACTGGGGGACGACCTATCTAATTGACATGTTCAGGTTTGTTCAGGGAAAAAATGCCAATCACTATATACTGATGATGATTCTAATCTCAAGAGTGACAAAGATTAAACCAATTTTATCCATACATCTAACTAAGAACTGCACCAAACCTCTACTTAAAATACACTGTTTCTGGCTCGGCGCCTGTGGCTCAGCGGGCTAAGGTGCCAGCCACGTACACCCAAGCTGGCGGGTTCGAATCCAGCCTGGGCCCGCCAAACAACGATGGCTGCAACCAAAAAATGGCCGGGCGTTGTGGCAGGCACCTTCAGTCCCAGCTACTTGGGAGGCGGAGGCAAGAGACTCACTTGAGCCCAGGAATTGGAGGTTGCTGTGCGCTGTGATGCCACAGCATTCTATCCAGGGTGACAGCTTGAGGCTGTCTCAAAAAAAAAAAAAATACAGTTTCCTCTTATAAAGGCTAGAATAATTCAGTATCTGTATTCCCTTATGGCTGGCTACTGACATCTGTGGAAACTGAGGAAATGTTTATAATCGATAAATAATGGAAAAAGAAAGAAATCTTGTGAGCACAGTGTTAAAAGCAATAACCATTATAGTTAATTTTCCAAATCTTACCTGCCTAGTTCCTTTAGTTTTTTCTGAAATTTACAGTGGACTTTCCATTGCCATTTTCCTTCTGGGGTACTAAGTTCTTCAAGGAATGTCAAAAAGTTTTTAAGACTCTCTGTAGAGATAATGAAGTTCATTTTAAATTCAACACGTGACATTCAACACGTGGTCATTCCACACGTGAATTATGGAAGAAGTACTTACTCATAATTGTACAGAAACACCTACTTTCCTATGTACTATTTTCATTTTTCTTCTTTCCCCTCAGAGAGATTTACGTATCTCTACAGCTCAAAGAACATAACCACTACACACTTAAAAAAATAAATAAATAAATAATGTACTGATAACAACAAAACGGACATGATCCAACTGCAGCAGGTGCAGAGACTTGTTGACACCAAATATAGAGTTAATTATTTGTAAAGACTAAGAGAATGGGAAAGAAATTTGAAGTAATGAGAGCTCAGGAAAAGACTAAAATATACTAGCTTTCTGGGAATGGCAAAATACATTAAAAAGGGTAAGAGCAAAGTTACATGGCTCAAAAGAATGTATCATCTTACCAATTGTGACAACCTCTGGATTTAGAATTGATTCATCAGACACAATGAAACCACCAGACACAAATAATTCATTGTACGTATGATTTTTAACATCATCCAGGCTATCAACACCAGCAAAACTAACACAGGGGAGCTTCTTTAAAGTCACCAAGCCAGGTACCTGTTTAAATACCAAAATAAAAATAGAAATAAGGATAAAGGAATGAACTTATATAAACTCAAATGTGACGTAACCCACAAGAGAAGTCTAACCAAGTACACTGTGGCTCACCTATATTAGTGCATTGCCTCTGGAAAGCCACACTCAAAAACAACATTCCCAACGTTATTTATCAATACACATGCATAAATCAATAATCATGTAATGGGACCTACCACAAACATTAAGGAAAAGCAGCTTACGATAGACCAGAAAACACAAAGTGGACAAATGCCTGAACTTGTCTGTAACCTGTGAGTACAGTCAAAAATCAGATGAGGGCAAGAGACTGGAACAGTCAGGAAAGGCTTTTAAAGACCAAGAGGAGGTGAGAGGCTTGCAAGACTTAGTGAGGTACCCCCAATCTAAAGGAAAAGAGGGCTAGTTTGGCATAGAAAGGTTTCATATAAATGAAAAGAACAATATAAAGAAAGTCAGCAGACTTGCTGGCATTCATGGATTCAGTACTTTTATGAGTCTGAACTATCTGTGATAGGTAGAAATTTAAAATTTTGTAGAGGTACAAACTTGAATCTCACAAGTTAATTCATGAAAGGATCCTTGAAATTTTATCTCCTTTAAAATTCATTTTAAAAACAAAAGCTTTAGAAATTTCAGATTAGATTTAAAAATGAGGGAATTTTAAAAAATGACATAAATGAATTTGACTTTATAGTCTACCTTGTGAATGAAACCTGCAATGTCTTCATTTTGAATAATAATCAATAGTTTATCTAATTTTGATCTTCTTTCCAAAAACTGTTCTGGATGACATTCTGTATTGCCTAATTTTGTAAGATATTCCTGTTAAAGAAAAACAACAGAATCAACATTAAAAAGCTTTTTTTTGAAACACCAATTAACACCAAAAAGGTAATAAACTGATAAAACTTTAGTACTGATAAATTGATAAGTTTAACTATTACCAGTACACTCTTATCTATGAACTTCTTGTACTCTTGGGATACCTGAGCCCATCAAATACACTCTTCTAATGGTCAGAGCTTCACAAATCAAAGTGTTAGAGCCCCGTAATCAAAGCCAAGTAAATGCCAGTGTGGGGTAACAAAAAGAAACAGAACAATGGATTAGCCCAAATTTTTAACTCAGGTTCCTTAGTTATTACCAGTAACTCAGAGCCCAGTCATTAACCACTCCCTAGCTCCTATTTTCCTTTCCTTTTCTTTCCTACAGTACGGTTAAAAATAACCAAGGGTCTGCTTAGAAATGGGTATTTAAGCAGACACTTCCTTAGAGTTACAACACACTTTTATGACTCTGTAGCTTCTATAACTCAAAACAGTTCAAAGAATATTAGCATAGAGCTTCAGCATGTACAGTGGTACTCACATACTAATTTGCCATTTCTGTTCCGTTTTGCTCTTCAAACAAAGTATATTCTTCCAACTAACACCTCCCTCCACGCTGGTGACATGGTACTACCTTTTACATAACACAGTCTATGCAGAGTTCCTTTCATTCTTTGCTTACTGGTGGAATCCTGAACCCTGAAGTAAGTAAAGTGCAGAATCCTGGAGATACATTCCTCATGTTACAGATACAGGAGATGAATATTTTTTTTTTTTTTTTGAGACAGAGCCTCAAGCTGTCGCCCTGAGTAGAGTACCGTGGCATCACAGCTCACAGCAACCTCAAACTCTTGGGCTTAAGCAATTCTCTTGCCTCAGTTTCCCAAGTAGCTGGGACTACAGGTGCCTGCCACAATACCCAGCTAATTTTTGTTGTTGCAGTTGTCTGTCCAGGCCAGATTCAAACCTGCCAGCCTCAGCATATGTGGCCAGCACCCTACCCACTGAGCTACGGGTGCCACTCGAGATTAATATTCTTAATCACAGCTGCTCAGATAGCCATAATCAAAATCCATGAGTCCACTGCTCTTTCAAGAGCTGCCTAAAGTGTCACACCCACAGCATCTAAGCAGCATCTTCTGTTCTGATTCTGCTTTAAACTTTGATGCTTTTAGGTAGATTTCAGACCAACTTAAACTTAATGAAAAAGTAAATTACTATCTGACAGGCCTACTGACAATTTGTAATCCATCTTTTTACATAAAGAAGCTTTAAATTAAAGCTCAGTTTAAGTAAAACAGTTTACATCACACAGTAATAAATCAGTTTCACTATTCATAAAATCTTTTATTCTAAAAATCTTATTCTAATATTTTTGCTGGAAAATTTCCAGTGGACATTGATATAAAATTAGTTACAATCTGATTATCAGATTTGTAAAATGAACAGCAGTCTTTTTTCAGTAAAAATGATAGCAATATCATTTGTTCTATGCCAGAATGAATTAAAAGCATTCTTCATAAGGAAATGTATTTCCTAGCCCCTTAATATAAATGGTGTATAGGTATATTATAATCCATTAAAAAACAGGTTAGTGTTATACCAGAAACGGTCCCTAACCTATTCTTTCATCTAGCCCCACACATAATGTAGAGCTATGTCCCTGCAAAGTACTATGCTTGGGATTGCGCTGCCAGGAGTAAAAGTTGAGAAGCTCTACATCTAATCATATACAGCAAAAATGCAACCAAAGAACTACTACTAGTAGTCTGAATTTCAACTTCCCAAGAAACTGTTAGGAATCGTAAGGAAAGCACAAATGAGTATTCAGATTAGTCTTTCGTTTCCATACTCTTCACGTCGTCTTTATATACATCCACAAAATGTGCTGACATCAAAGACCCTCAAACTGAAAAAAAGCTTAGTAGTACTGAGTTTCTGAGCTACTCTGGACTATAAACCACTTATTTATAGTCTCTCTACTTCCTTTAACAGGCAAAAACTCCAGTCATAGATAAGTAATTCCATACATGGGAGCAGGTATTTATTTCAAAACTCTAGGCAATAAGCCTAAGAGCTGGAGGTTGCTATGAGCTGTGTGGACATCACGGCACTCTACTGAGGGCGATAAAGTGAGACTCTACAAAAAAACAAACAAACAAAAAAACACCTCTAGGCAATCCCATAAAAAATTAAAACCCAAGTTTAGTATTAATTAATATTATACCAGCGATATAATTGTTCTAATGTGTTATCACATATATACCTGCTGTTAAACTTTTTTTTTTTGAGACAGAGCCTCAAGCTGTCATCCTGAGTAGAGTGCTGTGGTATTACAGCTCACAGCAACCTCAAACTCTTGGGATTAACCAATTTTCCTGCCTCAGCCTCCCACGAAGCTAGAACTACAGGCGCCTGCCACAATGCCCAGCTATTTTTTGGTTGTAGCTGTCATTGTTGTTTGGTGGGCCAGGGCTGGATTCGAACCTGCCAGCGCCAGTGTGTGTGGTTGGCACCCTAGCGGCTTGAGCTACATGCGCCGAGCCTAAATTTAAATGTCTATACCTGTATACACACACAAAGGCATATATGTCTAGGTTTTTAAAACCAAATGTGTGTACTTGAAATGTTAAGTCTGCCTTTGGTAAAAAAATATACCTCACAGGGAGCAATCTTTCATGACTGAGGAATCTTTCAAGATCAAATTTTTTGATTGATAAGGGCTGTGGGGAACTGACATGGCCAGAGCACCAAAAAATGCCAAAAAAGTGTATCATTAGGCCATTCCCGGGCGGGTATTTCCATTTCTTTGCTAAAATTCCAGTATGAGATAAATACCAGCAACTTACATTTCTTACATTTACCTCTGTATTTTTTCCCTTCTCTTCATTAAAAACCCAAGAAACATTCACAGTTTTAAAGTATTTGCAGTATATACACAAATGCTCTAAACTGGCAACATAAAACAAGATCTTAATCCTAAAATGGTTCTGAATTTAGTTGAACTTAACTAGTCTTTTGTTCTACTCTAAGTAATGAAAATTTATGGTCAACATCTAAAATGTCCATTTTACATAAGTCAGACCAGTAAGACATTTATACAGCACAGCTATTACCTTCTTGTTTAATTACCTTTATTTCTTTACAAAGCACACTCTCTTCTTCTTCATGAATATAAAATTTCACAGTATTTTTCTGGACATCTTTCATGATTTTAACCAAACTATTAAATACTTCAGGTTCTAACTGGCTTATAAAATTTGAAAGAGCTGGTTGGGCAGAAATGTTTACATCACTGGATGGTTTTGTTGCTTCTTTTTCTATTGGTTCCCGGGCACTATCACCAGGTACAGTATGGTCAGAAGTCACCACTGACTCTGCAACTTGATGTGGCTGGCTCACTTCTATTTCAGTTAAACTCAAAGTTGAAGAGGAATGCTGCTCATTAGCATTGGAGTCTTTCACAGCGTCACTACAAAGTGGATCAAGGTGCTTACTGTTGACTTCACTTGAGGATACTGGTAGGACATGCCTTTCCAAAGGAGTCAACGGTATCTTTGAACCAGGACTGACTGGCGGCAAATTTACACCCTTGGCCGATGCTTTAATGATAATAGTATTTAGTTTCTCATGCAAGCCATCTACAAACTCTTGCACACCAGCTTTAGAAGTCTTAGAATATATAAACTCAGAAAGCCGTTTCATCTTCTCTTGTGTTGAAAAGATAGGTGTGGAAATTCTACTGACATATGAAACATTCTTTTGCTTCAAAATCTCTTCTATCTTCCTAGAAAAGAGATTGTACTCTCCTAACACTGTCTTTTCTGTGGTTTCACTCACTGCAGGCGACTCTGCTGCTGGTACACGTTGCTCCTCCACTGTTGTCACCTGACCTGTCAACACGTCATCCTCAGGGGTACCCTTTAGTGTGTCTGTAAATGGAGAGGATGGAAACTGGTAATCAGAACTTCTCTGTCTACTTATTACCCGGGGGTCATTAGGAAAGGCCTCTTGTGGTGGCAGACACACCAGTTGTTCTTCTGGTGATTTCATACCTATACAGGAAGAGTTCACTATTATAAGAACAATCCAAAAAGACAGTATGTGAAAACACAAACTCTTAAATCAAAGGGGGAAAAATGGTCAATATACATTTATGCACTGAAAGGTAAAATAAAAACCTCAAATTCTGGTGTGAACCCTAATTCCTATATGTCCTGCATATGGGCTGTCTTTAGATTTCAGTAGTCCGAGTAAAAACTTTGTTTTGTTTTTTATTTATTTATTTTTTTTTTTAAAGAGAAAGTGTCTCTTGCTTTGTGTCACCAAGGCTGGAGTGCAGTGGCATGATCATAGCTCGCCACAGCCTCAAACTCCTAGGCTGAAGAGATCCTCCCACCTCAGTCTCCTGAAGAGCTGGGACTATAAGGCACACACCAGCAGGCCCCGCCAGTATTTCCCTTTTGTTTGTAAATAACTTCAGGACCCATTTGAAATAGAGGTCATTTAGTTAGCTTAATGAGACTATAACCTTTGACTCTTGAAAACTAGCTCAATCCACCAAAAAACAAAACAAAAACAACCACTTTTTTATTCCCTGGCAAATCCTAAATTTAAACAGTGTGTTTTGATACAAGTACCCTAATTCCATTTTTAAGACAGGCAAAAACAGGTTTAATTTTTATTTTTAATAATATTGTATTTTAGGAAAAGAAACAAGTTCACAATCCGTGCCTCAAATTATGCAATTTTACCCTGTAAAAAGTTACTAACGTTTTCAAACCTATTTTTAAAGATTTTACTCACACTCATCAAACCTTTCGAAACAGCCTCAGTAGCAGTCAGCTTTTAATATTTTCTATCAACCCCAGTGGTTACCATGAACTAACTACTGCACTCAGTTATTTTCTATCAACCCCAGTGGTTACCATGAACTACTGCACTCAGTTACTCCAAAGGCTACTTGTCAGCCCAGTAAAAAGACTACAGCAGGTCTGTGGGAGAAAGTCAGAAGGGGGCAAAACATCCAATACACCAGGATAAAAGTTACAACTGTATGAGAATGATAAACCAGAAAACTAAAGTTTTGTAAGATAATTCAGGAATACTTATTGTCCTAAATATGTTTCTTAAATCTGTAACACTATAATGGAGTTTAGTGCACACAAGAAAAGTCTGGAAGGGTACATAAAAAGCTGGTAACTGTGGGGGACATGGGGGAGAAACTAGGTGCACGGGGCTAGACTTACCTTCTGAAGTACAAGTATTTTTGTACTTGACTCAAAAAGTTTTAAATTGGTATTTTGTGAAACAAATGGGTTAAAGAAGTATTACCTGCAATTTAAAAACTTCTGAATTATTAATTTTTTTTGAAACAAGGTCTGTATTGGCCAGGCTAGCCTCAAACTCCAGGTCTAAAGCAATCCTCCTGCATCAGCCTCCTAAGTAGTTGCGACTAAAAGCATGTCCCTCTACACCCAGCTACTTATTTTAATTTAAAAACTTGCTCCCAAAATTTATATTAAATTAAAGTTAAATGTCAGACCAATATGGATAAAGGAAATATTTTTAAGCTGAAATATAATTTAAATCCATATGGAGAATTTCCCATATTTAAAACTCTAAGCCAAACAAATCCCTTTTAAAAATAGAAATAATCTGGCTAGGCACAGTGGCTCACATCTATAATTCTAGAAACTCTAGGGGGACAATGTGGGAAGATCACTTGAGGTCAGGAGTTCAAGACCAACCTAAGCAAGGCAAGATGCTGTCTCTACTAAAAATAAAAAAAAAATTAGTCAGGTATGGCGGCACACACCTATAGTCCCACCTACTTGGGAGACTGAGGCAAAACGATTGCTTGAGCCCATGAGTTTGAGGTTGCTATGAGCTAGGCTGACACAGCAGCACTCTAGTACTCTAGCCCAGGTGACAAAGTGAGACTGTCTTCAAAATAATAACCTTCTATTTCTCTATCTATATATAAGATCACCATTTTCTTTTGTATGAATTTCCCTTTATGACTTCAGTTCAGATCAACTTTACTATTTTAACAAAATCTTTATCAATGAATTGTTTAAATATATGTAACATGTCAATATCCCTAATTTATGAAAAAAAAATATTTTACTGTCATTAAAGCATTGTAAGTAATTTGACTTTTTGGATCCCAAGTAAGAGGAATGAAGATGGATGCTAATGGAGCATTCTGAAGCACATGTCCTTATTCCTAATGAGAAAGAATTATGGATAGATACAAAATGTGGATGAATCCTTGACACATAACGTTGAATAAAAGAGCCAGACACAAAAGATGACATTCATAGGTTCCACTTCTTTGAAGTTCAAGAATAGGCAAAACTAATCTATGGCAAAAGAAGCCACATTAGTGGTAACTTCTTATAACAGGGGGAGTTGTATTATAACTGGTAGGATGCAAAAGAAAATCTTCTGGGGTGCTAGAATGTTCTACATTCTCAATCTCATTCTCTATCATTACATAGATACAGATTGATGTAAAATTTCATGAAGTTATACACTAAAGATTTGTGCACTTTTCTTATCTGTTGTTCCTTTTTAAAATCATCTTTCACTAGAAGAAGATTTTCTTACAGAAAATAAGTAGCTCAAAAATCTTTCTCGTAATTCCCAACGGAATCACTATAAAAATCTACTAAGTCGGGCAGTGCCTGTGACTCAATGAGTAGGGCGCTGGCCCCATATACTGAAGGTGACGGGTTCAAACCCGGCCTCAGCTGAACTGCAAAAACAGAAAAATAGCTGGGCATTGTGGCGGGCGCCTGTAGTCCCAGCTACTCAGGAGGATGAGGCAAGAGAATTGCCTAAGCCCAGGAGCTGGAGTATACTGTGAGCTGTGTGATGCCACGACACTCTACTGAGAGCAATAAAGTGAGACTCTGTCTCTACAAAAAAAAAAAAAAAAAAAAAAGACCCTGTCGCTATAGAAAATATGAAAAAAAAAAAACAAACTTCCTTTTCAAAAGAGTAAGCTATAACAAAAGGGAAACAATAAAAAAAGACCACTGTCAAACTCTTAAGCAAGAAAACAATGTCTATGACTATCTGCAGAGAAGCTGAATTGCCTAAGCTAAAAGGAGACTGCCTCCTAGGCACCTACCACAGCTAGTAATATCTGCGAATGTTTCTCGAATCCAAAAGTTTATCTGTTATTGAAATTATCTATAGAAATTAGCTTTATAATTAGAAGTAATGGGTTAAAAATTTCAAGATTAGGAATAGTATACCTAGAAGGCTTTAATGGTATTTTTTAAATTTAAAAGAAACTTCTCATAGGATAGCTTACAGAAATGGATTAAGAAAATATTTTAGTTTTCCAAATCATCATATAGGTTAAAAACTTAAATCTGGGCTCGGCACTTGTGGCTCAACAAGCTAAGGCACCAGCCACATACACCTGAGCTGGCGGGTTCGAATCCAGCCCCGGCCCGCCAAACAACAATGACGGCTGCAACCAAAAAATGGCCAGGCATTGTGGCGGGCGCCTGTAGTCCCAGCTACTTGGGAGGCTGAGGCAGGAGAATCGCTTGAGCCCAGGAGTAGGAGGTTGCTGTGAGCTGTGATGCCACGGGACTCTATCCAGGGGGACAGCTTGAGGATCTGTCTCAAAAAAAAAAAAAAAAAACTTAAATCTATTATTCATAACTTTTGGGGACATATTAATTATTTAAACATAGATACAATATTATTCAAATTTTCTATAATTAACAGAATTCAAATTTATGCCCTATTGATGAAGCAATAGAAATGTAAGCAGCAATTCTGAAGAAGGCCACATTGGGAGGAAAGGCAAAGTAAGCTTCCTTACCTGGTGTTTGTTTCTCATCATCCTTTCCCAGTTGGTCTTCCGGGCTTCTTGCACTCCCTCCTGAGGGAAAGCATCCATTAGATTTGCAGACACTCTTCAAATATTAGTGATAACTGGTATGTACCTTTCAGACAACCCCAAAGGGTAGGTAACAAATGCAAATATCCCTTCCTTTGCCTAAAAAACTCTGCAGGTAATTCAGAAACAGGAAGTTGCTTTCCTTTCCTGTTTTGGTGATGGAGTATCAACGTCTACATGTTGTGCCTTCAAATGGCCCTCAATACCAGGTATAAAGTGTCACAAATGAAGAAAGGTTAGAATAATCATATCGTATCAACTACTTCCCTATTTTTTGTTTCTCCCACTCAATGTATGTCTCCAGTTCATAAAAAGCTCCCAGTTCCCTTTCTATTACTTCTAGGCCTCTTGCACTCTCTAGTAAGATCCTAGAGGATGGCACTGAAGCCCATGGAAATACAAGTTTTAAAAATTCTTCTCAGAGTCCTTAGAGGTCTTAGCAAGTACTAAGTCATAAGCATGTCTACTTTCCAGCAAAAAGTTGGTTCTTTTTTCTTTTAAAAGGTTAAACAAAGGAATGGGGCCTGGAAGAGATGTGTCCTGGAAATACTTGCAAAAATATTTAGTTAACGAAGGTAAAAACTTGGAATATTAAAGAGCATATATTCGTGTGAGTGTATAGGAGTATATATCTTTGCAGCACAGGGAAATCAGAACACTACAAAAATTAATAATCTTGGCGGCACCTATGGCTCAAGGAATAGAGTGCGGCCCCATATGCTGGAGGTGGTGGGTTCAAACCCGGCCCTGGCCAAAAACTGAAACAAGCAAACACAAAATTAATAATCTTACATTTGCTGAACTATTCTGGCCTCATGGTTCAATACATTTTCTTAGTATATTTGCATTATTTCAGGCCATTTTCTAAGATGATTCAATTTGTTTAAGATAATCCAATGCTGAGAATCAAAGTTCTCTCTTAACAGAGGAACCTCAACAAGAACTACTTATTAGATGACAATATGTCATGTGAGGTTGACTCTAGTAAGATGAGAAGACAGCATTTAACTGGTTACCCAAAGAGCATTACACCATCTCTGTAGCTACCTCATCTTACTAGAAACTCAGTTCCTGCCAACAGAAGTAAACTCCATAGGGAGAGTAAATACATCTTAAAAGCCTATTTTTAATAGACCATTTGCAGATACTTGCTGATGCTGGCCAAGAACAACAACACTCGGTGATGAACTTTATACTGCTCAAAATAAAGACACTGAAGATATCAGAGCCAAATGAGATGAAGTACTTAGTAACCCCATTGTGGAATCTAGAAAAGATGAAAACTTTCAGGAAACTGGTCTCTCAGGAAAATGAAGTAAACCTACATTCTAGTATACTTGTTCTTACCTGTAATTGGGATTAGTTTCCAATGTATTTCAGTCTCTTCAACATCATCTGACTTAGACTGCTGTCTATGGAACCCATGTTCAATGGAACAAGGGACAGTGGGACATAAACTGCAATCTTCAAAACTGTTCATGTTTATTAAATTTGGATCCTAAAAATTTAAGTACACATTCAATAGTTTTTTTCAATGAGCTTTCACATCAAGAATAAACTATTTTTCACAGCAAACTGACATGCTTTAATCTAAATATTACAAATGAGTGAAATCACTATAGTAAAGTTATAATACATTAGTCTCAAATGAAAACATAATTAGATCTTAATTTAGAACACAGATTGGTAAACATTAAAGTGCCCAGATAATAAATATGTTTGGTTCTGTAGGCCAGATACTTAACTCTACCATTAGAGCACATAAGCAGCCATAGGCAATAAAACATTACAAAAATGGGCAGAATGCTAGGTTTGATGCACACTATTGACTCGATTTAGAATACTGACTACATTAGGAAATATTAATGGTACAGGGTAAGTGCCTCAGTGCCTACCTTACATGCCCTGCCATGTAAGTCTACTGTCATCATGTTCCCCCTAAAATAAATATCCCAAAACTATATGGAGAAAGGCCAGAGACAAGCATACACATATGGCTTTTATTCTATAGCAGGGAAGAAAAAATGCAGGAAAGTATAAATTAAAAGTAAGCCTTTGGGAAAATAGTGCCATCCTAGTATTATTTCCAGTAATGCAACCACTTCTTGAGGGACTTAAGGCTACTTCTCAACTAGGAATCAGTTAAGTACATATCATAAACTGGACACTCTAATAAGCAAGGCTGAGAGTTACTGCAGAGATAATCCTAATGGCCACTCACCTTCCACTCCTATATGCATCAGAAATACCAAGTACTTAACCTTGTCTTGTTACTCTGGCAAACTGCATGTGGTCTTATCTACCTCACCTTGGGCTCTCTGTTGCTGTCAACAGAAAGCCAATACTGTGAGGATTCCATTTTTTATGAAATAATATAGCTGCAACTCCCAATAAGCCACTCTGACAAATGATTGCCTAGCCTTAGCTTTAACATAACAGGTAAACTTAAGACAATACATAGTGTGGCCATAACTCGGTTACAACTATTTAAATTGCCCACAAACTTTATGGCCACCCCATATTAAGTTTGTAAGTAGGAAGGAAACAACTACTTTGGCATTTGTCTTTTTATAACAAGGAATAACTTAGAGGTACCATCCTAGACAGATAACTTTACTCAAAAGGATTTTTTTCTTTTTTTTTTTTTTTTTTTTGAGACAGAGCCTCAAGCTGTCACCCTGGATAGAGTGCAGTTGCATCAGAGCTCACAGCAACCTCCAATTCCTGGGCTCAAGCGAGTCTCTTGCCTCCGCCTCCCAAGTAGCTGGGACTACAGGCGCCCACCACAACGCCCGGCCATTTTTTTGTTTTGGTTGCAGCCGACATTGTTGTTTGGCAGGCCCAGGCTGGATTCGAACCCGCCAGCTCTTAGTCCATTGAGCCACAGGCGCCAAGCCAAAAGGATTATTTTTTTTAAAGGAAAAACCACTCCCTAAAGCACACCCACATTATCTCTTACCATACATACTCAGAAAAGTAAACAAAGGTAACTTGAAAAATATATGCTTACTTCTTTCAAATGTAGCTTATGGTCAATGCCTTTGTCACTGGCAGAAACAGCCACAGGATACTTTAAAGATGCTGTATCAACTTCTAGCAATGGGCTTTGAGTACCCTTAAAATGTTCATTTTCAATATTTGCACAAGGAGGCTGCTCATATTCTCTCTTATCTGGGGTAGAGTTCAGCTCATACTCATGTTTTTGCCTCAGTTCTTCATAGCTATCACCAGTACTCAATCCTAAGGCTTTGTTGACTGTGTCTGTCAGGGATGCATCAGAATGGCGTGCACTCGCTAACGTTTCTGACAGCCAATTAAAAAGCCTGTGGACGTCAGCAATGCCAGAGCTACAAGAATCCTGCTGCTGCCGCCTCAAGTCAGCCTCATACCCAACTGAGCCAACAGACTGTGATGACTCTGAGAAAAAAAGACAAAAAAGTCATTTCTTGAAGTTAACTTTGAAGGCCAGCATAAAAATTTTTTAAATCAAATTTACCTAAAAAAATTAGTTATTCTAAGACATTGACAGTCATGAGCTCAACCAAACTAGCTTAGACTTTATAAATATACCACTCCCTTATTTTATAAAGATAGTTGATTCTAAAATAAAAAGGTAATTTGCATTTAATCATTCTATTAATGAAAAATGAGCTCGTGTATCAGGTTGCAAATATGGAAAATATACATTAATAACCATATTATAGTTACCTTAAATTTTACCACCCAAATCCCAAAGTGAACCAGATGCTTCACAACATTTGCACTTGCTATTTTGCCAATTCTTAGGAACAAATATACTTTTTAAAAAGATTTAATTTTATTTCATCTTCTTCATACTTGATCCTTAAGGCACTAGTTGACATTCTTAAAATGTAAGCCTTATCTTGAATGACAAGGTTAAATTCATAATAAAACTAGGGGTATTAGAGATTCAGAATCATCCTGATGAAATCTCTGCTAAACTTGCACCAAGAACAAAAAGCACTATGAGAGAAAACATAGTAAGACATGGCTCCAAGAAGGTATAAATATAATTTGTACAATCAATATAGGACCCCTGTAAACTGACCACCCAAGAGACTGCAACAAACTGGTCAACAAAGGGAGGTGGTTGACATAAGGCCTACTTACATTGAAATTTAACTGTGGTGCATACCCATCTAAGAAAATTAAGTCAACTTAAGGAGGCAGACAACTAAGTAGGTTCTACTGTATTAAGTGACATTCAGAAAGTCACGTGTTTTAATCTGGGTAGGGGTAGGTATCCAGTAAAGCCTCAGGAGAGATTAGGATTTCTAATTGAGGGAGGGAATAATGTACCACAGCGAAAATGAAAGAAACAATGGAGTATATACTGTATGATTCTAATTATATAAAATTATAAAGCAAGACAAAAAAGCAGATTAATTGTAGGGGGATGTTTAACTACAAAGAACAGAAATGAGTTTGGGGGATAAAAATGTTCTATATATTGGAGTGATGGTTACATAGCTGTCAAAACTCATAAAAATTGTGTACTTAAAAATGGATACATTGTTTATAAACTACAACTCAAAAAAGTCAATGTTAAAGTTTAAAGGGAGAGGATAGGGTCAAAGTCAGGAGATTACCTACTATAAAACAAGTGGATTCACCACAAAAATCAAGATCAGGGTATTTTAACAGTTAGAATCCAAAAGAAAAGAAAAAAAAAAAGTTAGAATCCAACCAAAAATGACTGAAAAGAAGTAAGTGAGAAACACTGAGAAACTCAAGTCTGACAGTCACTAGGTTCTAGTTAACTTATATACCCTTCTTTCCCTGCCCCATTTCTTCTTTCATCTACAACAACTGGCATGACTTTCTCACCATTTTAATTACTGATGAAGCCTGATTTTCACCCTGATTTTCATTATTCATATACAAAGAATTAGTAAATTACACGAACTAAAACAGTACCAAAAAATAAGTATCATTTTTATTAAGAACAATGCCTTGGCATCAGTCAGAACTTAGTTCAAACATGGATTCCATGTTAAGATAATAAAGTTAACTTATATCTCAGATGGTTTATTCATCTGCAAAGTAAGGATAATAATGCCTACCACTCAAGAAATGAAATTAGTTCATACATATAGAAAACACCTAACACACAGTGAGCACTTGAACTCTGAAGACACAGATCAAAAATGTAAGATGGTATGTATAAGTAAATGTTAAAAGCTTCAGCACAGGTCACAAATTCAGCATAAGCTGAAAGACAAGACCATCAAGGAACAGAACACTCAGAAAGCTGAGAACAGATACAAACTGCAAAGTCAGAAGGCCTTAGAGAAATGAAAGATGCTTTAGGAAAAAAGAGAAAGAAAGGACTGACATGACATAACTCTAGGTAAGGAAAGAGATCAGCCTTAACTAAAGAGCATGGCTGGATGTGGCTACCCTGTAACAAAGCCTTGAAAGCCAAGTACGGAAGATGAGACTGGTAGCAAATAAGGAATATTCAGAACAAGTTACTGAAAAGAAAGCAAGAAATAAGTCAGGAAGGCCCCCAAGGAGATAAGCATATGGACAAAGATGACAACATTGCAAAGAAAAAGATTAGGCAAAGAAAAAAACAACAGTTTTTATACAGAACAGCACTTAACAAATAGAACTTACTGCTATGATTTCCATCTGTACTGTCTTAGTTATGTGGCTGTTGAAAAGTATTTTATATTTTAATTAAATAACACACGGTTCAATATACTGAGGAACACAGAATAAAGAAAGTAAGTGAAAGTGAGGCTGTAAGTATATGCTGCTAAGAGACCAAAATGTAATAAACACATTGATCTGACAGAAACACACTGAATCTGACAAGAGCCAAGTGAAATTGCTCAGTAAGAAACATAGGAATACTCAATAACAACAGCAACACACAATGTAAATTTTACATGAAAGCTCCCTGAGTAAAAGAACTCATTTCATGATTATGGACTAGCAATGGAAAGACCTCAAAAATCTAGATGATAAAAACGCTTTAGCTAACTTACAATATTAAATCAAACTCATTTTAAACAAAGGTCTCCCATTTATGTCTTTTTCTGTGAACTAAAACAAAACAAGCAAAAAAAAAAAAAAGAAAAGAAAAGAAAAACCCAAAGAAGGAAAAGAAAGAAGAAAAAGCCAGAGATATTATTCTTGGATTCCTAGGGTAAAAAAGAACTTGTGTATGCATGAAGAAATTTGTATTTTCTAATTTACAAGTTTCCTTTCTTTTACAATACCCTAAAAGATCCCAATATTCTAATGTAGTACTTCTCAAATTATAAAAATAAAGGAATATAAAAAGGACAAAGCTCCAACTAATAATAGCTGAGCATACTTTGTCATACTAGCCTAAATCAAACAATTAAAAAATCTGATGTACCAAAGGCAGGAGTTAGCAAGTGTTTTCTGACCAGAGAGTATTTTAGGCATCATAAGGCATTCAGTCTCTATCTCAACTCTGCCACTATGGCATAAAAATAGCTATATACACACACACATCAATGGTGGGCATAGCTGTATTCTAATACAACTTTCTTTATAAAAACAAGAGACAAGCTGGATTTGGCACCCAGGCTTCAATTTGCAAGACCCTGTACTCCAAGAAAGAACAGACCTATTTTACTGTATTTTTGGTTGTTATTATAAGAGTTAATCTGGTATTTTACCTTCATACAGATGACAATTTTCAGATAAATTACTGGTTTTGGCGAGCTTTCTCATATTTTCAGGTAGATCCTCAAGCTTCCTCTTCAAGACAGTTTTGCTTCTCAAATCTTCTGTGTCTGACTCCCCACCCGCATTTTTTTTCCTACACTGAATTAAATTAATCAATTCTTTAACTCTGTCCTTATCATAATCCAAAGAATGAGATGACCTTTGCTTTCCAGGTATAATGCTTTCACCCCTTGAATTATTTCGTTTTCCAAATTTCATTTTTGTACCATTCATTTCTTCTTCTTGACCTTCATAATCTGAAAGTGGACTAAATTGTTGAAGTTTTCTATTTTCTTCAAATAGCTTTTTTAATTTATAAATAGGTAACTGATACATTTCAGGACAAAAAATATAAGTATGCAAACCATTATCAATATGGGATTTATTTTTTGGAGCTGAGTATAAGAATTTTTTATCATCTAATCGTGAATCATATGGAAACATAATAAACTCTCGTTTACCTGAACCAAAACCTCGCTTAAAAAATTCACTTACATACTTTTCAACAACATGATGGAAATTTACAGTGTTTATATTTTTGAATTCCTTTCGACACTGAATCAAAGCAAATTGTAAAAACTGAGCTATTTTTAATACATCTGGCATGCTCTCTGGCATGCTGTCATGCCTCTCCTGTGGTGCTGCATTGGTTGAACCTTTTTGTGCTGTAAACAAACAAACAAACAAAAAAAGCAAACCATGTTAGCAATCAAGAAACTAGCCAAATATACACCTAAGTAGTATTGCCAAAGAAGTGTAACATTTATA
The DNA here is from genome assembly GCA_963573935.1 of Arctocebus calabarensis. Classification (NCBI taxonomy): domain Eukaryota; kingdom Metazoa; phylum Chordata; class Mammalia; order Primates; family Lorisidae; genus Arctocebus; species Arctocebus calabarensis. The sequence goes on along the minus strand of CAUYON010195211.1, from coordinate 33,975 downwards.
CATCAATGTTGAACCAAATGAGTATGTACCTTAATACATCTACATAAGAAAGCAAATATATGAAATAGCATCCTTATAAATCCAGGAGCCTAAAATGGGTCACTAAGAAACTAAAATAGAACATATTTTTAAAAAGCACACACACTCAATGAAGATCTTCATTTCCTATTGCTGCTAGGCAATTCAAATGATGGCAAGAAAAATGTAAGGAAAAATAAAAAGACTCAGGGCAAGACCTGAGGCTCCGAGCAAAACAGTCCTACAAATAATAGAAATGTCACTCCTTCCTCTTATAAAATAGCAACTTTAACTTCACATGAACAGATACACAGACACTGAGTAGCCACAATTAAGAAACATTCTTAATCCAACACTGAAACCCATTCTTAGGAACTTTACCTTAATATTAAAGTTCATTCTTAAAAAAAGGTGAATAACAAATTTTTCTCTAAAATTAGTGCCAAAAATTCTTACTAATTTTCAATGGCCTAACATTTAACCTGGTAATCCCTAAAATTTGAATGCAAAAATGAAATAAGATAACCATATAAAACCCACATAAACTAAGCTACACTGAACAGTTATAACCAAACTTTATTAGTGAGACGAGGGTAAGACCCAAATAATTTTAGTTTAAAAAGAAAAACATCAAGTCATATAACTTGTGTTTCATACTCCTAAGTATCTTTTAATACCCCCAGTATTTTCCAAAACATGGTGTTAAGAAAGAAAATGTTTTAGTAAGTTATCTGGAAAATTTCTTTTCTTTCTTTCTTTCTTTTTTTTTTTTTTTTGAGACAGAGCCTCAAGCTGTCACCCTGGGTAGAGTGCTATGGCATCACAGCTCACAGCAACCTCCAACTCCTAGCCCCAACTGATTCTCCTGCCTCCGCCTCCCAAGTAGCTGGGACTACAGGCGCCCGCCACAACATTCCGCTATTTTTTGGTTGCAGCCGTCACTGTTCTTTGGTGGGCCCAGGCTGGATTCGAACTCGCCAGCTCAGGTGTTATGTGGCTGGCGCCTTAGCCACTTGAGCCACAGGCGCCAAGCCAATGTGGAAAATTTTCATAAACATATAGGTATCTATAAGTAACTACATTTAGATAGTCAAAGAACTTACAAGTAACTATGCCTCTAGGTTCTTGAAATAGAAACAAAGCATGCAGGACTCGAGACCTGGCAGTCTGATGTTCTAAAAAACAGAAGCCAAATTCATTAGCAATGTATTTTAACTAAAAAGTAAAAAAACAATTGTACAAATTAAAGAGAGACCACCTACCATATGGAGAAACCATCTGATAAGGAGAGAGAAGAAAAAGGAATCCTCGGTCTCCCAAGGGTTTAACAAGAACCTGCATTTTCGAGGGAGGGAAGAAGTTGTATCTGCTTTATTATTACTCACCATAAGGCAGACACATAGTATTTTCTACTAATTTTAAAGAAAAAAAGTTCTTAATCTTTTTAGGAAAAATATTACTACTGAATTAGTTAAAAACTCTAACTCTATCTAACTCTACTGCTGATAAGCAGGATTCTAATCAAATGAAAACTGCTGTTTCCATAACTTTAACGAAAAAATGTTACTGAAAGAATTCTCCTAATTAACTATGAAACCAACTTGTTAATTTTTCCCTGACACTAAAATAAAAAGAACCAAATTAAAGAATTCAAATATTCAAAAACAAGTTACCAAACTGTTAAAGCAAATGTGCTGGATGCTGGATATAAAACAAGCTTTGAAATGCTGCCTTTCAAGAGTTCAGGCTAAATTTCAAATGAAATGTATTGTCATAATCTAATTCCACACATTTTTAATGAACACTTTTCTCACATAAGGCAATTTGCCCTGCCAGAGGTAACTTCAGAGATAAGCAATACATGGTCCTTGACCATGAGAAGTTTCTAAATTGAGTAGAGTAAAAAAGAAATTCCTGTAATTAAGACCAAAAAAGGTTCCCTAAGAGATTTACAAAGCAACACAAATGGAAAAAAGATAGTTTATGGTAGTAAAAGAAGGTAAGGAAAGGTTTGTTGAAAATATATTCAAAGGCACATGTTGAAAGACAGTATACAGACAAGAGCCTAAGACTGTGGGAAGGACTTTTCAGTAAAGGCAACATCATGAGCAAAGGCAGGTTGTGATATAATAGTTTACAAGCATCACAGTACTTATGACTGGCAAAAAGTGAGGACAAACTAGGATAAATGTAAAAGGACAAATCTAAAAAGGAAGATCATGGGGCAGACTGTAAGACGACGAGAATGCCAGGTTAGTGAGGAATGTCCTTAAGAGAATACCTACCCTTTTGAGCTGAAGTGTTTCCTTAAAACAGAAACAAAAACTTGACAGCACTATACAGGAGTTGGAAAAAAATGTAATGCAACAAACTTATTTCAGGGACTACTGAGATAGTTCACAATGTTTTTGAGTAACTGAGAAACAGGACACAGCAAATGAACACAAAATGACACCTGAGCTCTGAAAGAAAACTTGTGCTACCTAAAATTCCTTAAACAATTCTGGTAAACAAAGTCTATGAAAATATCAATAATTTAAAGGCAAAAACTGTGCTACTAATTCACATTTAACAAAAACATTGCTGGAACACTCAGAAGTAAAATGGTGGTATGTTTGGGGATTTCAAGTAGTCCTAAGTTCCAGCTTTCCCAGGGTTGACTTTTTCCCTTTTAGTTTAATCTGTACCAAAAATGAGTCATTGATGTCACCTGATACTCAAGCAGTTTATTCCACAAGTGCCCTTACAGGACAGACAGAAGAAGTAGGCTGGTGGCATGGGCTGGCTACAGGTAGGGGGTCAGATGACCAAATGACCAGCAGAGTCTCCATTTGGAAATCATTCTCAAGTTTGGGAAATCTTTCCTTTTTTTCTTATGCCTCTATTAAGTCTGGGTCAGTTACTAGGTGATTCTTTCCTAAAGCGGAGTTTAAGCTATTCTTATAAAGGTAAGCTTTGTTTTAAGGTTTCTAAAAGTTACATGACTGCAAAGATGGCGCCATCTCCTGGAAACTCCTGGGTCAGGGTGGGATCTGCAGTCCAGAATGCATCTCGCTTACTGCTAAGTGACACACAGAATTGGCCTTGCAAGACACTTAGTGGGCTTTATGGCTACAACTTATAGCCACAGTATGTTTCTTGTAGTGATACATGTGGACAAAGTATCTGCAAAATTTTTGTTTCAGACACAAATACTTTCACCCAAAATATTTTATACATCATATCCTTGTTAACATTTTGCCCAACTCTTGGTTATTAGAACAAATTGCTGGGAAGTACAAATAAGATTTTCATGTTTTGTGTTCATTGAGGAAAACCAGTTAGATTCCTTTAACCTGTCACCCACTCCAAATACCAGGTTTCATAAATCCCACTTCTTAATAGCCTAGAGACTCTTGTACCTTAAAGGGGCCCCAACATTTTCAGAAATCCATGGAGAAATCCAGAAACACCACTGAGGTGGATTCTAATGGTTATGTATATGGATTCAGCCCAAAGAGACACATTCAACTTCGGGGTAGGGAGTGGGGATTTGGGAGCTTGGTGGTCCTATCGTTTCTGTATCTGTTTCGTTCTCCTTCAGGAAAAAATATTAATCCTATCTAGGGATTGTTACTTTATTATTTGGCTTTCCAGATAACTTTACAGAAAATATGGTATAAAAAATATAGAGAGAGGGCGGCGCCTATGGCTCATCGAGTAGGGCGCCGGCCCCATAAGCCAGAGGTGGCAGGTTCAAACCCAGCCCTGGCCAAAAAAAAAAAAAAAAATAGAGAAAGCATGCAATGAGCTCACTATCTTAAATCAGTAAGCTTAGAATATAAGCTGGATACACAGAAAAGCCAGATTCAAGCACCCAAAGGCTTCAAATTAAAATTGTCAGATGCAAAATATAAAATATTTAAAAATGTTTAAAGAAATAAAATAATCAGATGTAAAAACATGTTCAAAAAAAAAGTTCAGGCTCAGCGCCTATGGCTCAACGGGCTAAGGCGCCAGCCATGTACACCTGAGCTGGCGGGTTCAAATCCAGCCCGGCCCGCCAAACAACAATGGTGGCTCCAACCAAAAAATAGCCAGGCGCTGTGGCAGGCGCCTGTAGTCCCAGCTACTTGGGAGGCAGAGGCAAGAGACTCGCTTGAGCCCAGGAATTGGAGGTTGCTGTGAGCTGTGATGCCATGGCACTCTATCCAGGCTGACAGCTTGAGGCTCTGTCTCAAAAAAAAAAAAAAGTTCACTTAAAAACTTGTACACAAGGTCAGGCGAGGTGATTCACGCCTATAAACCCTAGCATTCTAGTAGACTGAGGAGGGTGGATTGCTTGAGCTCAGGAGTTTGATACAAGCCTGAGAAAGAGCAAGAGCCCCTCTCTCTTAAAAGAAAAACTAGATGGGGCATGTGGCAGGCACCTGTAGTCTCAAGTACTTAGGAGGCTGAGGCAAGTGGATCACTTGAACACAAGAGTTTGAGGTCGTTGTGAGTTAGACCACAGCATTCTAGTTTGGGGCAACAGAAACTCTGCCTCAAAAAAATAATAAAACCAAATGTGTCCATAAATGTTTATAGCAGCATTATCTGTAATTAGCCAAAAAGTTGAAACAACTAATAAGCAAAATGTGGTATTATTGAAATAACAATACTGAGCCATAAAAAGAAATGAAGTTCTGATACACACTATAATATGGATGAAGTATAATGCTTGGTAAAAGAAAGCCAGGCACAAAAGGCCACAATGTATTCCATGAATCCATTTACATAAAATGTCCAGAATAGACAAATCCATAGAGATAGAAGTAGATTGATCAGTGGTTATCAGGGACTTGGAAGAGGAAGGAATGCAGCATGAATGCTTAATGGGTATGAGGTTTCTTTCTGAGGTAATGAAAATGTTTTGGAATCAGACAGTAGTCAGCTGCACAACAGTAAGAATCTACTAAGAAAACCGCTGAATTATGCTTTAAAATGGCTAAAATGAACCAGGTGCAGTGGCTCACGCCTATAATCCTAACACTCTGGGAGGCTGAGGCAGAAGGATCAACTGAGGTCAGGTGTTTGAGACCTACCTCAGCAAGAGCAAGACTCTATCACTACTAAAATTAGAAGGAATCAGCCGGGTATTTAGTCCCAGCTACTTGGGTGGCTGACACAGGAGGACTGCTTCAGCCCAGAAGTTTGAGACTATAATGAGCTATGATGAAACCACTGCACATTAACCTGGGAGACAAAACAAGGTTCTATCTTTAAATACACGTATACACACGTACATATGTACAGACGTACAGACATACACATCCACAAATGGCTACAATAGTAAATTCTGTTATATGAATTTTATTTTAATAAAAAAAATTGGCAAAGAATAACAGAGTATGTCCACCTCCTACAATAGTAGCAAGCAAAAAATAGGTACTCCAAAGAACCTGTTAAGAAACGACCAGCCAGATCCTCCCCAAAATCAAATACAATATTAGAAATAAAAATTATCTGTGTAATTAGAAATACAGTAAGTGAACAAAACAGCAAATTAGACACAACTAAAGATAGAATTATTAAACTACAAGATCGTTATGATGAAATTACTTAGAATGCAGCACAAAAACAAGCAGATGGAAAACACAAGACAGGTTAACAGATATGGAGAACAGACAAAAAGGTCTGGATTAATGCCATAAGTGCCCATAATGGCATAAGACAAAGGTATAATGGCAAAGGTCTGGCATAATGCCACCATGCTCACAATGTTGGGCACAGTGGCTTCAAACCTGTAATCCTAGAACTCTGGGAGGCTGAGGAGGGTGGATCCTTGAGCTCTAGAGTTGGAGACCAGCCTAAGCAAGAGCCAGACCCCATCTCTAAAAATAGCCAGGAATTGTGGCGGGGCACCTGTAGTCCCAACTACTTGGAAGGCTGAAGCAAGAGGATTGCTTGAGCCCAAGAGTTTGAGGTTACTGTGAGCTTGAATGCCACAGCATTCTATCAAATGTGACATAATTAAGACTGTCTCAAAAACAACAACAACCCTCCAAATCCCAAAAAACATAATGCCTCTACTGAGTGCCAGAAAGACATACTAAATAGAATGAGTATAATCAAAGAATAACTAACAATTTTTCAGAAACAAAGATATAATTTCAATGATATGAAGAACAAACACCAAGCTCGATAAGTAAGAAATCTACACCTAGATATTGTAAAGACTAAATGCAAAAACAAACAAACAACAAAAGAAAAAGCAAACAAAAAGCAACTAGGAAGAAAAACAGAAAACATGACTTACAAAAGAATCCTAATTAGACAGCTGATCCCTCAACAAAAATAAGTGCCAGAAGACACTGTAGTATAATCAAACAGGAAGAAAATAATCATTAAGCCAGAATGGTATACCCAGCATCCAACACTTACACGGATACACATTCTTCTCAAATGCAGAGAGGCATGTACAAAAACTAACTATACAAAACCAACAAATTTCAAATAATGATCACCTATTCTGATTACAATGCAATTAATTTAGAAATAAAAAACAAAGGAACAAAAGTATCTCCACATATTTAGAAATTAAAACTTACAGCTCTTCTATCATGTATCAAAGAGAAATTATAACATAAACTTAAATAAGAACTGAATAATGAAAATACTACATATTAAAATGTGAAATGCAACTAAAACAGTATTGAAACAGTATTCACTGACTTATTTCTGACTTAAGAATACACCACAAAAAAGTAGAAGTTAAAACTAACAGCAGAAATAAATAGTAAAAAATACAAAAGGGTCAAAAACAAAAATTTGGGTCTTAAGACTAATAAATAGATAAACCTCTAGTGAAAGTGACTAATAAGAGTAAGCATAATGAAAATACCACGTGAAGGTACGCACATATTTTTAATAAGAGACTATAAGAATTCTATCCCAATAACTCTGAAAACTTAGAATTCTTAAAAAACAAATAAAATCATAACATATAGAAACTGATCCAAGAAATAGAAAACCTGAAATGTTCAACTGTTAAAAAATGAAATCAATACTTTAAAAATGCTCTACAATCAAAAACACAGTTTGCAGTTAAATGTTACTGAACAAGGCAATGAATATGTTATTCTAATCATGAATGCATCCAACTCTTGCAGAAAGAAACACTACTTAACTCATACTGAGAAGCTAGTATAACCTGTATACAAATACTAGACAGAGATGATATGAGAAAGCAAAACTGAAGGCTGATCTCATTCATCATCACAGATACCCAATTCCTAAACAAAACATTCACAGGCCCAATCCAGTAATTTCCTTAAGGGGAGGGAGGTCTTCTACAGCAACACAGGTGTAGTGTAACACTGAAAAACTATAACTATAACTCTATTTATTTATTTATTTTGAGACTAAGTCTCAAGCTGTCACCCTGGATAGAGTGCTGTAGCGTCACAGCTCACAGCCACCTTCAACTCTTGAGCTTAAGCAATTCTCTTGCCTCAGCCTTCCAAGCTGAGATTACAGGCGACCACCACAACGTCCAACTATTTGGTTATATCTGTCATTGTAGTTTGGCAGCCCCAGGCTAGACTCGAACCTACCAGCTCTGGTTATGTGGCTGGTGCCCTAAATGCTGAGCTACACATGCCAAACCACAACTCACTTCATTAACTTATGGGATAAATACCATTGTGATGGTTAATTTTATGTGCCCACGTGACCCCCCTATGAGGTGCCCAGATATTTGGTCAAATGTTATTCTGGGTGTTTCAGTCAGGGTATTTTTAGGTGAATTTAACATTTAAATCCACAGACTGAGAAAAGCAGACTGTCCTCACTAATAAAGGTAGGCTTCATCCAATCAGTTGAAGGCCTGAATAGAACAAAAGGCAGACTCTGCCCCTAAAAGGAGAGAATTTATTCTGCCTGCCTTCTAGGATAGAACAGTTTTTCCTGTCTTCAGACTTAACTGAAACCTGAGTTCTTCCTAGGTCTTGTGGCTGCTGACCTTTAGATAAAAACTATACCATTGGCTCCCCTGGACATCAGTCATAATAACTGTGTGGGCCAATTCCTTATAATAAATCTCTTTTTATACACACACACACCCCCTACTGGTTCTATCTGGAGAACTCTAATATACCACGTGACCCCCCTCCCTGCCCCCCCCCGCCCCCCCCTCCCCGGGAAAAAACCAAATTTTAAAAACTTGCTAAAATTCAAAACCCATGCCAGGCACACGGTGTCTCACATCTATAATCATAATCCTAGCATTCCGGGAGGCCGAGGCAGATGGATTGCCTGAGCTTATGGGTTCAAAACCAGAGAAAGAGCGAGACCCCATCTCTAAAAATAGCCGAGTGCCTGTAGTCCCAGCTACTTGGGAGGCTAAGGCAAGAGAATCACTAGCACCCAAGAGTTTGAGCTTGCTAGGAGCTATGACACCACGGGCACTCTACCTAGGGAGACAAAGTGAGACTCTGTCTCAAAAAAAAGAAAAGAAAAAGAAAAAAATCAACCCCATTAATGTTTTAAAAAACAGGAAGTTTAAAACTGATAGAGATATCTATGAAAAATCTGTTGCAGACTTCCTACTTAACAGTAAAATGTTAGCAGTATTCTTTTTAAAATCAGTTAAGATAAGAATGCCTATAATCATTATTTTTTTTCAACATTATACTAGAATCCTAGATTACATAGTAACAAAGAAAAAGAATACATGGTATGTATCCCTCTTATGCACAGGAGTTATGTTCCAACACCCCCTAGTAGATGCCTAAAACTGGGGATGGTATCAAACCCTACATATGCTGTTTTTTTTCCTATATATCCACACCTATAATAAAGTTTAACTTCTAAATTAGCCACATCAAGAGATTAACAATAAAACAATTATAAATTATGTTAATGCGGTTTCTCTTTCTTTCAAAATACACGTATTATATTGTATTTATCCTTATTGTGATATTGCGATAAAATGCCTATACGATAAAATAAAGTGAGGTGAACAAAGTAGGCATTGTATTATAACACGAGGCTACTAAGAAAAACGAATTTAAAAGTTATAAATTATTTCTCGAATTTTCCATGTAGCATTTTCAGACCACAGCTGACTACAGGTAACTTAAAACACAGAAAGTAAAACCAAGGATAATGGAGGATTACTGTACAGACTAGAGGAAATAAACAGAACCAGTGTTTCTCCATTAATAGCTCTGATCGACAAGGAAAAGAAACTTCTCTTATCTTCCTGAATAAACTGGGTAGAGCAATAACACCAAGAGGCACAGCATAGATAAATACTTAGGTTAAGCCCTGGGATGCCAAGGATACTGCAGAGCTATCTCCCTAGGTTTTTGTATTTCAAGGACGAATGAGTTCTGAGGAATTTGGAGATGTTTCTTGGTCCAAAAGAGTTAAAAGTGGTTTCTACAGAGATTTTATTTATATACCAAAGGATTAGAGTTAATATACCATTACGTTTCTAGGAGACACTTGCAGGGAAGAAGGGAAATAGCTACCTCCTTCCCCTGTATAAGCAAAGAGAAATCGTTTGTCTTTATCCCTCACATATGGAGTATGCAGCTACTCATTAGGACAAGTAATCTGGCTATTGTTGCATTGCCCTAAAGATTTGGGCAAATTAGGGCCAATACATTTATTACTTACTGTGAAGTATTCACAAAATTCTCTCTCTTACTCAGAACACCTTATGTGCATACTCCAGATTAAATTCTTAAAACCCCAATGTTCCCAGTGCACCTCTCACTATGAGAACTAGGAAGAAAGGAACCATAGTTAGGATAATCTCCAATGATGTTTGTTAGAAAAGAGGTAGCCACACAAAATACTTATGCACATTAGACTTGGGTAATGTATTCCTGTGGGTGTCAAAGCCCTTTAAGCTCTAGGATTTTACTTCTTGATTACAGGAAGACCTAGTCCCCCACAAACATAATACGTGATCTGACAATTAAGTTCATGAACTTGCCACCATGCACTTACATTGGCAGCACCATAAAAACAACTCAGTAAGGTTTCATAACTTTGGCGTTATTAGTGTCTTAAAAGTTGTGTGACAGTATCTTGCTGAGTGACATTGATTATTGTGTTTTTTTGTGCCATTGCAAGAATGTGAGAGCTTAAATTAGGGCAACAAACATTCCTAACTTTCTTGTTAAATTTGGCAAGAGTAGAATAGAAGTGAAATCAGGGATGTCTTAGTCCCAGTTTATGGAGATAATGCCATGAAGAAAACAGCAGTATATAAATGGATTAAACATTTTTCTGAGGGGAAAGTACCACTGATAAACAGAGGTCAAGGTAGCCAGTAATTAGCAGAACTGATGAAAATATTGCAAAAATTTGTTGATTTCTGCATCAAAACTGTTGGATAATAGGACAACAACTCTGATGGCCATTCCAGAAAAAGCTGCTCTGAAGGGTAGACTAGACGCTAGTGATGGTACATAGCTTTCCAAGGGGAGTACTTTGAAGGTGACCATAACACTATTCAGCAGTAAGATACGCAGCACTTTTCTATGAGTTCAAACTTAATTGTAGGACCTCATATGATACTTGGTGAGGTGAAGACTAAAATGCCACTATCCTTCCTATCCTGATTCTCACTATTGGGAACTGACCAGATATTCTAATTTTCTGGTGAACTCTCTATACTCACTCTCTGAAACCAAAGAGATTAATAACTCTCAGTATCTCTCCACATCCAAACCTCCTATTTAGACTTTCACTTTCTGAACTTATAAAATAAATATATTTTGATCAAGAAGAATACTTATAGCCAGGCTTTCAAAGGAAAACAAGATATGTAAACATCAACAAAAAAACACATTCATATATTATGAGTTCTAAGACACCTTGCCCAAAGGTTTTTAGCCTACAGATAAAAAATTCTTAAGTGTTTTATAACTCTGCCTATGTTTTGTACACTCTGCCTATATGTTTTGTACACAATCTGACTATCCAATTTATAAACCAGAGACTGATCAAGCACACACACACCCTAACAAAGTCCATGTAGCCATTAAAAATAAAATCACAGATTCTGAAAATCACTGATTAAATATTAATCTCCATATGGCTGCCTGAAAACTGAGCTTAACAAAGCAAAAAGTAAAATGTTAGCTGTTGAAAAACTAGTATTTAATGATACATTGGCGCAAAAAAGTTCTTTCCTTCTTTACTGAAATTTCCAACAGCATTTAAGCATGATCTTACCTATTTCATGTTTAAAGAAAAGTCACTAAAGGACAGGCATGGTGGGCTCATGCCTGTAATCCTAGCACTTTGGGAAGCTGAAGCAGGTGGATTGCTTGACCTCAGGAGTTCAAGACCAGCCTGAGCAAGAGCAAGACGCTGTCTCCAAAAAAAGCAGTTGGGTGTTAAGTTGCGTGCCTGTAGTCCCGGCTACTGGGAGGCTGAGAGGCAAGAGGATCGCTTGAGCCCAAGAGTTTGAAGTTGCTGTGAGCTATGACCCCATGGCACTCTCCCTCGGGGCAACTGAGTGAGACTGTCTCAAAAAAAAGAAAGAAGTCACTGGAACAGCCACTTCATTTCTCTGCAACTACCCCTCTCTTTCAGCTAAACCATACATATTGGCATTACATATTCATTTTCCATTTACTTTTCAACCCATCACATCTGATCTCTTATCCTGTACCCAAACTAGATATACTCAATGTCTATTAAATTGGACACTACCTCATAAACATCCCTAACATCAGTTTCTTACCTCATTATTCTTACCTTTCTCATTCAAACCACCAATACCCTTTAATATACTAATTTCCTACCTCATCCTCCCTCTTCAATTTGTTCTCTCTCAGGTAACCATGGTAAACTTCCAAAACACAGACCTTATGTTGCCTACACATTCAAAGCCTCAACCCACTCCTTTTAAAGTCCTTCAAAATCTATAGCTCTTAGGATCCACTCCAAATTCCCAAACATCTGAACATGAATGATCATAGATCATTACTACTTTCCCCCGACTATCTTAGTTTTCTTCTATCTCTTCAACCTCACCAAACTCCTTGTTCTTTTGGATCTTAAAATATGCCACACTGTCTATACTGTACCAGACCACATCTCTCTAAATATCTCCATTAATCACTCTATAAATAGGAAAACAGAGTCGCTTCCATTCTTTACTGAACTATCATACACACCCTGCAGAAGAAAATACTCAAAAAAAATTTGGTTACTATCACATTCATAATCACAAAGTACCATAAAGATATTCCATGGGAAAAACTGTTCCACTGAAGGTCTACTATCCAAAAAAAAAAAAAGTGCCAGAGACGATAGTAAACACTGTTAACTAAACAGTAGCACAAAGACAGAGAACTTGTGGGACATTCAGAGGCAAAGGTATAATCACAATAATATGCATATTTATAAGACAGCATGAGGAGCACTTCAAAACCTTTCACTCACAAGTTTTTCTTTCTCTAGTTTTTGCAGTAAACTATCCATGTTACTTCCAATTCTTGCCTTTTCTACAACTTCATAAAGGCTGCAATACATTCCATTCTTCAAAACTGACAAAAGAAAAAATATATAGTAAATATCAAAACGAAGCCTGCTTTTGATATATTTTAGTAAAAAAAATTAAATTGCTTTACCTTCATTTGGACCTAAGTATGTTTCCTTATAAAATAGTGCTGGAGGGATTTTCTGTTTCAAATGATCAATACTCATAACTATTTCAACATCTAATTTCTCAGGACTGAAAGAAAATTGAAAAATTATGTTTGCCTCACTTGTATTTTTAACTAATGCACACAAAAATATACTTGATGCAAAACAGAAAAGCTTATTAATATCTCACCTTATTCTAAAGAAAATTTTATACGCAAAATCCAGATATACTCATACACAGGTAGCTGGATAGCCTGACAATATTATCAACCTTCCATTAGTAAACCAGACACTAAAAGGCTGTCATTTTATTAAAGGTAATTCAAGTATAAACTATTCATCTCTGAACACTTATGAAAGCCTATATTTACTATGGTGGTAGCAAAAGATCCTTTTAGTTCTTTCTATTCCAACACATGTTGCAAAGGACCAAAACAAGTTTGTTATTCAAATTGCTAAAGTTTGTTGTTCAAATTGCTAAATAAAAAATATACCTAATTAGGATAAAACTTTGAAAAATTATTTTTCAGATTTAAAATAACTAAGAAAAAAATGTACACCATAAATATACATGACTAGCCTAGCTGCAAATCAAGACAGAGAAGCAGAGGGTTCACAATGCCAATTAAAATTCATAATGCCAATTCTGAAGTTATTAACCTTTTTAAAAACAAACCAATATTCATATTTAAATTCTTGTAGACTGATATAAAATTTAAATATGAAAAAGAAATAAGAAAAAAGCTGAAGAAAATGATGCAATTAGCAACTGCAAATTACTCTTTTAATATACTTACAGCTTGATAGGCAAAAAAGCACGAGTGGCTGACCTCAGAGAAATGTAACACAGAAGCTTTCCTTTATTTAAAAGCTGTCCTTTCCACAGGGTATAGTTATATTTATCTAAACAAAAAGAATAGTAAGAAAGCTCAGTCTCTTGACAGTCCATAGAAGCAAATGTACATTTACTAGAAATAAGAGGGAAAGTATCTAGAAATAAAGTTTAAGTAGAAAACAAACTAAATTGACATTTCTATTTGTAGAAGAGTTCAAATACTAAGATTTCAGTTTCAGGTATTTTTCCCCTTACAAAATCATTCCAGCTGCAAAGAGTAACAAATGTATCTGTCTAAATATTATCATTAAAGCTGAAAAACAAAGAAAGACAATACAATTACTGTTCTCTTATTTCTGCCAAAGGTGACAATATTTGGTCTAGTTGACATATGAATGTCTACTATGTCTTGAACCTTCTATTTATTGCCTTTTCCTAATGGAGAAACTAAGGATATTTCATATCAATATTACTTTTAATCTTTTATAATTCTCTTCTAAATACTATAATACCCCCGATGAACTTAATATTTTTAAAAGGCTGAGCTATGAAACTTATTTTTACTTTTTCCAGTTAAAGTGCTAAAATCCTATGGTCTTAGCAGTAGCTTCTCAAAGGAGACCTTATGATTAATGAAATGTTGATTCTATAACATGGCCTCATTCTTCATTCTCCTTTCCATGCTTTGTAGATTTTCACTTATTACAAAAATAAAACATTTAACTTAATCCTTTACTATACATTCTTATTCTTTCTATGTATAAAACTAAAAAAAATAAGGATCTTACCTACGTTTCTATCTGCATTAAAGCTGTTAGATCTACAAATAAATTTTAAAAGGAAAAGAAAAACATTACTGATAACACGAAAATTAACATTTAAAACTTTGATTTAAGTGCTATTTTTAATGATATACTACACAAGCTAAATCCTTCCTCCAATAGGAAGAACAAATTCAATTACTCATTACAAAATAATCTAATAAATCCAAGTCTACTTTAGAAAACAAAAGTACTTACTTTGCCCAAATTTAAGAGAACATTTTTTTTTCCCCAAAAATCACAAGCAAGAGGAAATAATGTCCATTAAACTGTCAATTTACTCTGGTGATAACATTAGAAAACACAGCCTAATAAGCTCCTATTGTTTACCAGGCACAATTCTAGGTAACAGGATTACAGGGAAAAACAACAAAGTTCCTGCCTTATAGAAGTTATAATCTTATGAAAACAGAATAATAAAAAAGTATACAGTTTAACAGATGATCCTGATTTTAAGTGCTATGGAGAGAGACAGAGGTTTTAAAAAAAAAAAAAAAATCAGGGAAGCCTCAACGGTAAGATCACGTTTAAGGAGAGCCCCAAAGAAATTATAGGAATGAATTATGCAGATAACTGGGTAGAAAGAGGGAACAGCAAATGCAGAGGCCCTGAGGCAAAAGCATTCATGGTATCTTCAAGGTACAAGGACAAATGTTCAAGAACACTTATCTGAAATGACATGTACGTCAACAGATGGAACCAAAGAGGAAGCAAAGAAAAGTAACAGTCATTATTCCTGGGGATATGACCTCATAATTACAAGTGCTAGATGTCCATTAAAGATTGCTTATGAAAAAACACTATAATAAATGGAGATCACGAATTTAAAGCCATCCAAATATGAAAAACACAAGTGTCTTGATACTATGTAAATTGGTACTTATGGCTATAGATGGTTTCCACAGCTTAGACACTGACAAGAAAAAAAGTACAATAACTCAAATAGAAGAGAAGACAATTTGATCTGGGAAACTGATAAGGAGGTCAAACTTGAAAATGTATATAAATGTTTTATGGTATATGGCTTTTAAGAACAGCCATATTTTTAAATTGATAGACATCATATCTACTCAAAGTAAACATTAGTAGACATTTGACAATTTTACCTACATCCCTGTAACTTTATTTACTCTACTTGGCTAAAACATTTTCTGCAATCACCACAAGGGATTGCTTTGCACTTGGTCATTTTGTATCAGCACTTATAAGAAATCACAAATTCGGCTCAGCACCTGTAGCTCAAGCAGCTAAGGATCACATACACCAGAGTTGGCAGGTTTGAATCCAGCCACGGCCTGCCAAACAGCAATAACAACTACAACCAAAAAATGGCCCAGTGTTGTGGTAGGCACCACCTGTACTCCCAGCTACTTGGGAGACTGAGGCAAGAGAATCGCTTGGGCCCAGGAGTTGAGGTTGCTGTGAGCTGTGATGCCACAGCACCCTACTACCCAGGGTGACAGCTTAGGCTCTATCTCAAAAAAAAAAAAAAAAAAAAAAGAAAGAAAAAGTAATCACAAGTTCTCATCACTAGCTGAAAATCAAAATCACCAGAAGCTTTTAAAAATATAGGCTGTCCAGGCTCAGCGCCTGTGGCTCAACGGACTAAGGTGCCAGCCACGTACACCTGAGCTGGCGGGTTCGAGTTCAACCCGGGCCCGCCAAACAACAATGACAGCTGCAACCAAAAAATGGCCGGGCGTTGTGGTAGGCGCCTGTGGTCTCAGCTGCTTGGGAGGTGGAGGCATGAAACTCGCTTGAGCCCGGGAATTGGAGGTTGCTGTGAGCTGTGATATAGGCTGTCCACTAAATATTTGATTTAAATGGTTGGGGTGGAGCTGGGGGTGTCACAGGCATCCTTTGTAGAAGCTCTCCATTTCCAGGAAAACTAATATACAGAATTTCACTTTTAAAAACTGCCATTTAGTCAACTACATAAACCTTCAATAAGGAGGTTAACCAGAGGAAGTTTAAAAATTTTAGCTTGTAGTCCCATATTATAAACTATTCTGACACTTTAAAAGTTGTCACAAACATTTCAAGTATCCATTTAAATTCAAAGCAAGCTTTAAAAAAGGGGGAAGGAAACAAATTGGTCCTCCTAACTCAGCAGCATGGGATCTTTAACATTATCACTTTGGTTGATGTCTGAAACTCTTTAAGTCTTACCTGGACGAAGGTACAAACTTCATAGATTGTATATCATCTTTGTAAGTAAAAGACACAACTGCATAAGGACAAACGTGTCTTGGTCTTCGCCTTAGCTCATCAAAGCCATACTCATAAAAATAATACTAAAAATTAAAAAATGAAAAATTAACTTCTTTAAAAGGCAAGAAATACAGAGTAGAACTCTTATATTTATCTACCTCATTTTTGAGAAATATAAAACCATTCAAGCATCTCTGACAAAAAAAAGTCTTTAAAACTCTACTTGTCAATTTAATTTGTACTTTATATTCACCATCTGATACAAAACATTCTGCTGTGTAGCAGACTCTAGAAGAGCTGACCACTGGCAATGTCCAACAGATTCACCAATATACATATATTGTGTATATATATATATTCACCAATATACAAATATTACATAAAAAATAAATAAAATAAATATTACATATAAAGCCTAAGTTCCCAGGTCAGCCCAGGATAACCAACTAATACAAAAATTACAATACTAAAAACACGATCGTACCCAAACCTAACTACTATTGTGCTTATTATTTCAAAAGAAAAACACATCTGGACTCCAAATGCAAACAAAACACAAAGGAAAAGAATACAAACACAGGAGACAAAAGTAGCTCATCTTCTTCCTATTATTCCTCAGACTTTCTCCTTTTACCACTTCACCACATCCATTAGGTTAGAGCACTGATTTTCAACTGGTGTGCTGTGAGAGGATCTGAGGTATGCCTCAAATTTTTTAAAGACCATTAATTAAATTTTCTTTTTTTTTTTTTTTTTTTGAGACAGAGCCTTAAGCTGTCACCTGGATAGAGTGCCATGGCATCACAGCTCACAGCAACCTCCAATTCCTGGGCTCATGAGTCTCTTGCCTCCGCCTCCCAAGTAGCTGGGACTGCAGGCGCCCGCCACAATGCCCAAGCCATTTTTTGGTTGCAGCCATCATTGTTGTTTGGCAGGCCTGGGCTGGATTCAAACCCACCAGCTCAGGTGTACGTGGCTGGCGCCTTAGCCCGCTGAGCCACAGGCGCCAAACCTAACTAAATTATTTTCAAAATAAGTTCAGAGCATAGTTAAGTATATTCTTTTTTTTTTTTTAATTGACATAAATTAAGTGTGTTGTGGAAGTTTAACTATAGGTTCAAATGTGCCACGATATAAAAAAGGTTGAAAAACAGTGGGTAGGTTTTCGTGAATTAAAGACTAGTGATTTTCATTTTAAAAGAGGGTACAATGGCTCGCTCCTGAAATCCTAGCACTTTGGGAGGCTGAGACAAGACTGTTTGAGGCCAGGAGTTCAAGACTAGCCTGGATATCATAACAAGACCCAGTTTCTTAAAAAAACTACAAAAATTAGCTGTGCATGGTGGCATACACCTGTAGTCCCTGCTATTTAAGGCTGAGGCAGGACTGCTTGAGCCCAAGAGTTTGAGGTTGCAGTGTGCTATCACTACACCACTGTACTCTGGCCTGGAGGACAAAAATAAAAAACAGAATGCCTGAATTTATCAAAAAAAAAAAAAAAAAAATCAGCATTATCCTTCAGAGTCCCTTTCCCCAAGAAACCATTCATTTCAATAATATTGCTGTTGCTCTAAAAATGCCTAGAAATTTTTTGAAACATAAAGCCAGCTTATAAATCTTTCTAGAAAAAATAATAAACCTCACATAGAAACAAATGAGCAGTTTCAGACAACTTTGGTGAATACAACTTTTGCAACCAGCCTTCCCCCCAACTCTTCAAAAAGAAAACAGCAAGAATAACTTCATGTTATTTTACCTGAAGTAAAAATTAAAGAACATTTCCAGGAAAATTAACATCACTATGTTTCACATACAATCCATTTGGATATATGCATTTTTTTGGTGTTATTGTTTTGAGATAGAGCCTCAAGCTCTCACCCTGGGTAGAGTGCCGTGGCATCACGGCTCACAGCAACCTCCAATTCCTGGGCTCAAATGATTCTCCTGCCTCTGCTTCCCAAGTAGCTGGGATTACAGGTGCCTGCCACAACATCTAGCTATTTTTTGGTTGCAGCCATCATTGTTGTTTGGTGGCCCCAGGCTGCATTCAAACCTGCCAGCTCAGGTGTATGTGGCTTGCGCCTTAGCCTCTTGAGCCACAGGCACCTAGCCAGGATATATGCATTTTTTGTATGTTAAACAGAAAAACACTATACTCAAACCTCATATAAAAGCATACCACTAAAACTCAAATATTATGTAGCAAACTACACATACTTAAAAGTATATCCGGTGTATACCTGAATGAATAAAGCTTATAAGGTTAAAGTTCACATTTTAAAAAATCTTAAAAAATATTGATGCTGTAAAATGCATGAACATATTTTAAGAAGTTTCAACTTCTTAAAGATGAGTAATATTTTATTAGGTAGATCTTTCTAGGCCAGGAAAAGTCAAGGTTTCAGGCTGGCACAGTGGCTTATCATTCAGTGAATTACCTAGCACTCTGGGAGGCTGAGGCAGGTGGACTGCCTGAGCTTATAGGTTCCAGATCAGCCTAAGGAACAGTAAGACCCCATCTCTAAAAATAGCTGAGTATTGTGGCGGGCACCTGTAGTCCTAGCTATTTGGGAGGTTGAGGCAAGAGGATCACTTGAGCCCAAGATTTGGAGGTTGCTATGAGCTATGACGCCATGGCACTCTATCAAGGGTGACAAAGTAAGGCTCTGTCTCAAAAAAAAAAAGCCAAGGCTTTAAAATAAAATGAGGTGTGTTGAGGGCAGAGATCATACAAAACGTAGGCTAGTCGATAGGAAGGAAGGGCCAGACTAAAGAGTCTGACTATTACTCTGTGGGCTTGAGGAACTATTCTGTTTCCGAGCCGTCTCTCAGATATACCACACAAACAGCAGTGAAAGACATGGAGTCTGGCACTGCTTAAGTGAAAACCGTATCTAGACTGATGTAGTGGCAGAGGGAAGTGAAAGGTAGACATTTTAAAGGCTATGGTAACAAAAAGTGCTCATAACATTAAAATATGGATCCATGCACCTACCTGAGTAAGTTCATAGGCTCTATAAGCCAAAAGTGATGTAATTCTATTAACATTCTTCGACACATGACATTCATGCTTTGGTGTGGGGTCCAAAGTAGTTTTGTTTAACATAGAGTCCAAACTTTTTACACCCATGGGGTCATATATACTCTTTATTTTACCCTAAAATAAAGAAAACCTTTTAAGTGTTTGTCTAACCCTAAATATTGATATGACTTTAACATTATAGAATACTACTTTGAATCCAGAGCAGCTACATTAACAATTCTTTCCCTTTAATACTATCTGGTAATAGATAGCATCCAACACTTTTTACCAATATTGAAGAAGTAAGGAAAAAAAAGTCACTTGCATTTGTTGAGTAACAAGTAAATAATCTATTCACAACACTCTTCACTAGCATGAATTACATTACCAACGTATTAATCTCTTCATCTCTTTCTTTGGAAAAGAATAAAAACTCTTAAATACAGTTAGCTTAACCCAAAGATGAGAAATCCATCACTCTCAAGTGTCTATATACCAACCACCAGCAAGTGTAAACTTTTAATTTAATCAAACTAAAGGCTTAGTGTCATCTAAAATTAAAATCCAAATCAAATTTTGTCAATGATTTGCAAAACATAAATTACCTTCATTATTTTAAAAATAACAACATCACCCATTGCTCCTGGTTCCAAAGGATTAGCTTGTAATAAATCAGCATACCTAGAAAGATAGATACCTAAAGAGAGGAAAAATTAAATTTAGATTTAAGTAGGACATGAATACAAAAAATCCAAATATTTAACCTACTAATAGGAGATAAAAGACATCTTTCTAGAGGCTGCTCCCCAAGAAACACAGGGCATTCCCCTCCAAGAAGCCCATGGCCGACTACTTCCTTTGACCCCCCTTTATCCCTACTCCCTCCAGCCCTTCTGGCCCTTAGGACCACTGTGACTCTGCCCTCTTTCCCAGACAGAAGCTGGGTGAGGGGCTGTCCCTGGCTCTGCTCTGCTCCCGAGGGTACTTTAACTTTTTTTCTTTTCCTTCTTTGTTTTTTGTCTGTTTTTAGATAAAAATTTTGAGAAAAAAAGAAAAAAAATTCTAATAAAAGAAAAATGGAAAATAAAGACACCTTTCTAAAGAAATGTAGAAATAGTAAAGACTGATTTTTAACTAAAGCAAAAATAAAATCAGAAAAAGCATGAAACTAATTTCATTTTCAATATGACAAAGACTAGAATAAGACTTTTTTTTAAACGCAACCTTTGATCAATCTGGAGGACGCAAAATCAGAAACAGATGATAAAACTAGTTTTACATTTAAGAACCTGAAACTAGTCTCCTTTTCTGGGAATGTGATCAAACATACACAAATTTAATTATAAGAACACAGCAAAATTATATGATAACATATTTTTAAATGACAACTTAACAGCAGGTAATTACAAATGTAAAAGCAAAAAGATTACCCATGGAAGGACTGCCAAGAATTGTTATTTTGGACTGGCCTACATGTAATCCTTTTTCACATATGCTTTGAACCTAAATAAACAAAACATTGTTTCATCTCACAATAATAACATTAAAAATATAAAACAATTTATAAATTTGTTTTAAATAAAATCTAAGTTTCTGAACTACATATATATTTTATATTATAGAAATTTCATAATATGCCCATTTGTAACTAAATATCAATGTGAAACAGACTTACACTTCTCAAAATAACCTTATCTGAAATCCATTTTTATGCTAAGTGAATTTCTGCCACTCACATATGCAGTTTGACCATAAAGTTCGTGTGCAATTTAAAATTATTGCCTTTATGGCCACCCTATATAATCATTCCCCTTTGGGAAGAATTAAAACCAGCAAAATATCTAAGGAAAATGTAACTCCACCTAAACATCTTTCACGAAAAGGGGGGAAAATGCTTCCAAGCACATGTAATGAACCATATAAAAGCAATCTTTTTAATAAAAGGAAAAGTATTGATTATCAACCACATTCTAGGCGAAGAAAAATAGGAGTGATCAGAGGAAAAAAAAAAGAGCACATTTTAAGAACAACTTAAGGCTCGGCGTCTGTGGCTCAAGAGGCTATGGCGCCAGCCACATACACCTGAGCTGGCAGGTCTGAATACAGCCAGGGCCTGCCAAACAACAATGACAGCTGCAACCAAAAAATGGCCGGATGTTGTGGTGGGCGCCTGTAGTCCCAGCTACTTGGGAGGCGGAGGCAAGAGACTCACTTGAACCCAGGAATTGGAGGTTGCTGTGAGCCGTGATGCCAAAGCACTCTATCCAGGATGACAGCTTGAGGCTGTCTCAAAAAAAAAAAAAAGAAAAGAAAAGAAAAGAAAAACAACTTATGAAAAAATAAACTACTTGGCCTCACTGAATCATTTCTCCCACTTATGTATCAAGAAACTGTTTCTAATTATCAAGTGTACTGCTGAAGCATAAAATTAGCAACTTACAATGCAAATAATCAAATTGTTCTTTATAACATGGGTTAACTCACGTGATAACGATCAACCATCAGAAATGCATAGGATTCTGAAAGTTCCTTATCTAAACGACCATCAAACTTTAGTTCTCTTCGCTTTTCTGTAAACTAAAGGAAATTAAACCTGTAACAACTCCTTAGCTTAGCATGTGATTACCTTTTCCAAGAAATCCCAATGTACCAAAGTAGAAACTATCTCTTCTATTTTCTGTTCTTCAATTTTTCCCCCATTTTAACTGGCTCGTTACCCCTACTATATAGGCACATAAACAATTAGTGTAACAACTGATGAACACTAGAACACAAATTTCTATTAAAATTTTACCACATTTCAATTCTCCCACATAAGTTCATGTTTTAGTCATCTTTGCATCTCCCATTTTAGACTTCATCTAGTAGGTGGTTTAATCAATCTGTTGAATGATCAATTTCTAAGACTAAAAACTTAGTAAGAATAGAGAAAAATGTTTCATTTCTTTATAACTATATTCTCAATCCAAGCACATAAGATGTACACCATACATATTTACAGGATAAAAGAGTAACAGGGTCTAAGTACTCTGAACTGTAAATACTCCAAATTACTGGCTTTTGCTTTTACATATAAGCAGATATACATTCAAAATATGAAATATCTAACATTTTATATTCAGTATTCAGGCAATTACCAGTCTCATTTAATCTTCAGACTAAATTTTCATATGAAACCATATCAAAATTTTAAGGTTTTTATTTTTCCTGGGAGCCAGTAACTTTAACATGCTTTAGAAATCTTTTCAAAGTTAAAAATTCTGTTTGCACCAACTTGTAAAACTACAAAATAGTATTTCATGCCCAATAGAAAGCAATACACATCAAATATTTCTAAATATCTCATCTGTATTACCTTTTCAAATATTTCTAAATATCTCATCTGTATTACCTTTTCAAAAACATTCTAATTTGGACAAGAAATTTATGTTTACTGCTAACATTCTCAACTGTTTCCCTTCGTTTGTATTTTTTAAACTAAGAATTTCCACTCATTAACATAATCTAGCCATCATGCAATAATTGTGGAAAAAATTAAGCATAGCCTAAAAAAAATCTGATTTCACTATTAACTTACAATTTCAGCATTTAATTAACAGGTATAGTACTCAAAGAGTAATATGTCTTATTATGATTTTACAATTAAACCATTATACCGAAAGCAATTAAACCATTATACCTATGTTATTTTCATTATTTTTTTTTTTTTGCCAGAACTGCACTTAAATGAGAATTTAACGTAGAAGATAAACATACTATAGCAACAATAATTTAGGGAAAAAAGAGATGTCATTTAAAACTTTCCGTTTTACTATTTGGTTTTCCTAAAAATTTCTAAAGGATTTTCCCCCCAGGTTTTGGTTCTGAAAACAATCTTACAGTAAATACAATGGGAAAACATACCTCCTTTTCCAAAAGCTCATTATGTATCAAGCAAGCACGTTTGTAGTTAAAATTTGTTACTGAGTTTGGATCAAGGTAAGATGAATGGAGAATATTTAAAACATCTTCAAATTCTCGAGAGCCTGAAGTTAATGGCTGGAAAAGTGCTAAAATAAAAAACATTTTTAATTTCAAGATTATTCCATCTCAAATGCAGCTTCTTACATTTTTGTGGGGTTGTTAATCTAATTTTAAATAAAGTGAAAAAAGGCATTACAACTATCTTATTTCACAACATGCAAACAAGATAATTATTAATTCACTGACAAAAATTAAAACCAGCTGTCGACCTTCACCAGTTCCTTCCACAATGAAGATCTAAAAATTACACAGGGAGACAAGGAGGCTGCAATCCCATAAACCTTAGGGATATTACATTAGGCAAACTAAATTGCTTAAAGACTCTCATAAGAATGTGTGCATATGCTCAACTTCTCTTAAAACTGAAGTATGTCTAGGACTGTATTTCTGCAAACTAAATGCTTCTATCATAAATGAAAGTAAAACATTTAAGACACTTATCTATTTTAAAAAAAGATTGTTTTCAGTACTAATTATGCTGTACCCAAAAGTAGAACACTTAGGACAACTTAGGAAAATGGAAGATGCAGGTCTTTTGAGTTAAACCTGGACACAAATACCAGAAGGAGCATTTACTGGCTCTGTGGAAGATTCTAACTGTGGAAGATTCTAGATCAAGTAATCAAGTAAATTACTTGACCAAATAATAGTTCAATTCCTTTACCTGTAAAATGGATAATTCCAACTATCCTAATAACCACTATATGCCACATGCCACAGGAGACAATGCATGGAAAAAGCTCTAGGCACACAATGTGGTACGTAGTAAGTTTTTATTCCCCATACCCTCATTCCATATTCCATTTTTTTTTTTTTTTGTAAAGACAGTCTCACTTTATTGCCCTCTGTAGAGTGATGTTGCATCACAGCTCACAGCAACCTCCAACTCCTGAGCTGAGGCAATTCTCTTGCCTCAGCCTCCCAAGTAGCTGGGACAATAGGCGCCTGCCACGACACCCCGCTATTTTTTTGTTTTGCAGTTCGGCCGGGGTTTGAACTCACCACCTTCGGTATGTGGGGCTGGCACCCTACTCGCTGAACCACAGGCGCTGCCCCCCATTTAATTTTTTAAATAAAGCAGAACTAGTACAAATTGGCCATCTAAGGCAGAGGTTCTAAAACTGTGGCTCGTGACCCCTTTTTAACAATAAAAATACACTGCAGCTTAGGAAAGTTGAGAACCACTCATCTAAGGGACTGTTAACTGAACATAAGATACTAGGCTCACTGTACTGATCCATATTTGGGGTGCAAGTCTGGTCTATGAAAACTCATCTAAGGGACTGTTAACTGAACATAAGATACTAAGCTCACTGTACAGATCCATATTTGGGGTGCAAGTCTGGTCTATGAAAATTAGGTCAATTTAAGGAGGGGGTCAACTATGGAGATTCTACTGAACCTAAGTCAAATACCCAATTTTTTCTTAGAAATTACTTGTCTAATAATCTCAAATTTCTGCCTTATGTATAAAATATTTTAATTTACTAATAAATTTCAACTTACACATATACATTTTCCTAAAGTAAAACATTTTTTACTGTAAAAGAACTATTCATAAGAACTATTATACTACCTTAATTTTTCAAGATACTATTTAGGTAAGGGTCAACAAATGTCAACAGTTACAAGTACTCAGGCCACTGCTGAAAACAGAATGTATTACTAATACGTACTTTCAAAAGTAGCAGCAGCTAACTTATAAATAAGGTGTTTTTACTGTATTTTTATACAAATTAGATTTTTTTTTTTTTGAGACAGAGCCTCAAGCTGTCACCCTGGATAGAGTGCTATGGCATCAGAGCTCACAGCAACCTCCGATTCCTGGGCTCAAGCGAGTCTCTTGCCTCTGCCTCCCAAGTAGCTGGGACTACAGGCGCCCGCCACAACGGTTTTTGGTTGCAGCCATCATTGTTGCTTGGCGGGCCCAGGCTGGATTCAAACCCGCCAGCTCAGGTGTATGTGGCTGGCGCCTTAGCCTGCTGAGCCCAGGTGCCAAGCCTATACAAATTATATTTTTAAAGGCAATGTCAAATGATACATCCATTCATTTACCAAACTACATATGTATCACAGAAGTGTCTGTAAAATTATAGTTTCAATGACAGAATTTGTAAAAAAGCAAATGTTTACCACTACTTTGGGACAGCACATTAAAGTCAAAACAGTTACAGTAAGTAATGAAAGATACTGAGTAAGAGGTAGCTCAAAAAAAGTACTCAAATAAAGCAAGACTACTAAATATCAAGTATCTAGTAATCAAATTTCTAGCAGATGGATGATTATGCTCAACAATCTATTGATTATAAGCTCCATGAGAGCAATCATCAATTTTATCTGCCTTCTTCATTACTGCTTATATCCCAGTAGTGTGCTAGCCCCAAGTAGGTCGAATGGCTGAATGAGTGAAGAGAGTAAGAAACTTTTGTCAAGACATTTTTTAAAATATTAACACAAATATATTATTGTACAACTATCAGAATGACTCATTTTAAATAAAGACACATCCACAAATTCAACAATTTCAATAATACACAAAACAAAATGAAAGCTCATTGAAGCAGTTAAGAAAAATTACTGTCTCAATTCAAATCGTTTATGAAATGTACCAGGTTAATATTTTATCTTTGTGATGATTGTCTCCAATTAAATTGTGAAAAATCTGGCAAGGAAAGCAGCATATGGAAGTCTTTAACAGGCTTTCACATACCAAGTGGGCCAAGTATGATTTTTAAAGTTGGATTTTTATACATAATTTGTTCCTAAACAAATGTACCCCAAAAGTGTCGCATGGATTCAAATATCCATAAAATTTTGCAAGCCTACATTAAGAGTTTTTTTGTGTGTGTTTTTTTTTAAAAGGTTTCACTTCGTTGCCCAGGCTGGAGTGCAGAGGTGCAATCATAGCTCACTGCAGTCTTGAACTCCTCAGTAAACTAACCGTCCTGCCTTGGTCTCCCCAAGTGCTGTAAGGACAGGAATGAATCACTGTGCCCACAAATTTATTTTCCTTAATTAAGATGCCCCAACACTATGCCCACCAATAATCTAATCCTAAGTAAAAATGAATCAGATCATACAAATTTGCATAAAAATTCTCAAAAAAGTACTTAACCTTCCTATTTCATTCCAAGGCAATGTGCTATAGAGTCACGTCAACCTACTCAAAAACAGCCTATAGGATAAAAGTTATTGCGAATAAAAATGAACGGTTGAGAGATTTTAGGTCTAACAATATTTGTGTTCTAGGTATTCTGTTATTTCACATGCCTCAGTGGCTTTACTAGATAAGCAAGAGTTGTAATTTCTAATTTTTCCTAATGTACATGTCTACAAAAATAAAATTACCTTATAACTATCTTTAAGGATTTCAAACCAATGTGCTGGTAATAGCAGTTAAGTTCACATTCTAGATGTACATTCCCTTGTGGTCTATTTTAAGTCTCCAATAAAAGGTCTGTTAACATCGCATATACCTTGATCACTATACCTTGTCACTTCTTTTAAAGAAAACATAAATCATAATCTCAATTATAGGTCATTATTTGAGGCAACAATGAATAATCATGTGGTATCCAAATAGATAAAACACTTATATGAGTCATCCATTTCACTCTGTTAAGTCACTGACTTATATACTGTTCTCCAAATTCAGACAATTATTGACTATTAATGGGATGTTACTACTTTTAAGATACTGTACTAAGAGCTTTACAGGCATAAAGAGTAGAATGATGGTTACTAGATGCCAAAAAGGGTAGTAGCAAGGGGAAGGAGATAAAAAGGGGATGGTTTATGGGTACAAAAATAAAATTAAAATAAGATCTAGTATTCAGTAGCACAAAGGGTGACCATAAATAACAATCACTATGTATTTCAAAATAAAGAGTAGAAGTAGAATGCTCCTGAATACAATGACAAATACTTTATGTGATGAATCCCCAATCTGATTTAATCATTATATACGTGTATCAAAACATATGTGCCCCTAAATATATAAAACTATTATATATCATAAATTTTTTTAGTTTACCAAAAAAATTCAAGCTGATTCTCCTTATGAGAATTAGCTAAACTAGAACAAAGAATGTGATTTCTAAGACTTTGCTCTGTGTCTTCTCTCAAATCTCTTTTCCCAGTATTTTCCAATGCTAGTTTTTCTGCTGAGCAAGCAGAGCCAAAAGTTGTATCTAATACCTTTTGGTTTACTGAGGTTAACAGCAGTAGCTAAAGCTCTTTCACACCTTAAGTAATGAACTTTTGCTTATCTAATGGATTTCCACTAAATGCATGTGATAAAAACAACCTGAGTTGATTACTGACCATTCTAGGTTCCCCTATGGATATAGGGGGACTATAGATATATTTTATAGATATATTAATGGTAGATGTATTTTATGGGATTAAACAAATTCAAAAAGTAATTGGAGATTTGTAATTCATAGGAAGAACTGATTTTAAAACAGAATTGGAACTAGAAATCAAATCTCCTGACTCCCAGCTGTACTTTCATGAAATATTTTTACTACTGGTAGCATAAACAACATACTCAAGAACGGAAGGTTATACTATGTATTTAAGCAGTTGACATGGATTTAAATCACCTGATAGCTTTGTTCCTTAATCAAAGAACATTTTCCTCAATTAGTTTTACCAATATATTTAGTGTTAATGCAGATCTTTCTGTACTATGGTAAAAAATACCATATATACGTGTATAAATGAGCTAACCTTTAAACAAAATGGACCACTATTATCAAAACATACAAATGGCTAAGAGTATAAACAAATAATTGTCTGATTTAAAGGGAGATGAGGAGATAATTAACAAGAGTAGTCTGGGGATCTGCAATTCTTTCTGAATCCACAACTGATGTCTACTTGTATTAATACAACTCTTTACTTATGCTTCACAAAAAAAAAAATTTTTTTTCCTAGACAGCTGTCTCACTATGTCACCCTCAGAAGACAGCCATGGCATCACAGCTTACAGCAACTTCAAACTCTTGGGTTTAAGTGATTCTCTTCTCTCAGCCTCCCAAGCAGCTGGGACTAAAAGCTCCCACCACAACAACCCGCTATTTTTTTTGTGTTGTCATTGCTGATTAGCAGGCCTGGGCTAGGGTGGGTTCAATCCTGCCAGCCCAGTGCATGTGGCCAGCGCCCTAATTACGGGCGCCAAGCCAAAGATTTTTTTAAAAAATAAATTTTCTTGGCCAGACATGGTGGCTCACGCCTGTAATCCTAGCACTCTGGGAGGCCTAGGCAGGAGGTTCCCTTGAGTTCAGGAGTTCAAGACCAGTCTGAGCAAGAGTGAACCTGTCTCTACTAAAAATGAAAAACTGAGGCAAGAGGATCATTTGAGTTTAAGGTTCCTGTGAGCTATGATGCTACTATGGCACTCTACAAAGGGCGACAAAGTGAGACTATGTCTCAAAATAATTTGAGGTTGCAGTGAGATAAGAGGATGCAACTGTATTCTAGGCCTGCAACTGAGATTCACAAAACAACCAATAAACATTTTCTAGAAAGTGAATCACCACTACTCATCTCCCAAAAAATTTGGAGGGGGGGAAAATTATTTTGATGACTTTCTAGGTTTAGAATAAAAGAAGGCAACAGTAAAACATCTATCAACAAGGGCAGTGCTTGTGGCTCAAAGGAGTGGGGTGCCAGCCCCATATGCCAGAGGTGGCGGGTTCAAACTCAGCCCTGGCCAAAAACCGTAAAAAAAAAAAAAAAACTATCAATAAATGCAATACTATAATTTGGCTAAGTTTAACAGTGCCTCTTTATATTATAGAAAATAGCTCAACCAATAAATAATACAACATCCATCAGTAAAAATAAAATGATCAGGTTATTTGATTAAATAAGATTGTCAGGATGAATGCTTCCGTGAACATAATTTCTGAAACTCAAAATTCCCAAGGATTAAGACATACGAAATATTTCTCTAATAGGGGAAACCAGCCCCTCCCTTTTTTAACAAATGGGATAGACTAAAAGCAACTAACTTAAATCCTGATTTTTCCTAAAAATCTTACTACGAGGTTTAAGTAGTACTAAGAAATACTCTACATCTAGGTTTAAATTCCAACACTACCATTTAACTAGCTGTGTGATCTTGAGCAAGTTAACTTCTCAGTACTTCAGTTTCCTCTTCTATAAAATAGTACCTACCACATATTGCTGGTATTCAGTCAATACATGTGAAGTGCGAACAATGCCCACAAGCACTGTATGCATTTGCCAATATTACTCGATTACAATGGCAGCATTGTGGATGTCATACTATTGTCAAGACTAAGAAGTCTGAGTAAACAAGCTATATTCACACAGTATTTACGTTTTAAGGTATGAAAAAATAATCCTAATTTCACTGAAAAAGCAGTCACAAAGGTCTGACATATTAAAATATGAATCAACAGAACTCCAGTGAAAAGTCCAACCAGATTACTGAAAATCATCTAATACTCATGACAAGACTCACATAATCATAATACCTAGGCAAATCCTATAAAAGATACCTTTACCTTTCAAGACTTCCAAAAGATGAAGTCAGGATAAAGTGTGAAACTAGTAGTACCTGCACTGTTTCTGATGAAATTTTTTTAAAAAAATAATTTTAAAAAGCTGAATTTTTCTATTAAATTCTATTTCCTAGCACTAACTTCTCTCAGCATGGACAGTATAAAGTTCCTACAGGTAAAAATAGTTGCTAATTAAACTTATAAATTCTATTTAAATTACTAGTTCACTATTTAAACAGTGGCCACTCAGGGCATTAAGTATTTAGGACAAGTGAAAAATTACTCATTTTCAGTTAAGTTGACAAAAGTCCACTTATATTCTATTAATTAGTGCTCAACTGAGTCTATTTCTCAGCAAACTCTAGATTTATCTAATTAAAAAAAAAAACAGCAACCCAATGCCTTCCCACAACTCCTACTGCCTTCCCACATTTCCAACCAAACTGTAAGGGTCTCTAGGCCAATTTTCTGGTCCTCACAAAGGGTAAAAGTATACTGTGGTTTGTTCATATTCTTAAGCTAAAAGAAAATAGACTTAAAAAGGTAAAAAAAGATCAACCTCCTACCTCATCACCAGAGCCCGTAAGACTGTACTTCCAACTTATTCTCTAACAATTGATAATTTAGGCTGGGCATCTAACTTTTCTCATATAGGCTACAGCCATATATCTTAACTAAATACACCAAAAAAACTGACAATCTTGACCTTTAAAAAGCGTCTTTTGGAACCCTAAAATATTACATTAATTCATTTAAAAGATATTTCTAGAAATATTCATGTTAGTGGACAAAGGTTAACTTCACCTTTGTCAAAATGATTTCTCACACTTTAATTTTTTTCTTCAGGTTTGTCATCCAAACAAAAAACTTGTATGTTACTGATACAAGTCCAGCTGTGCAAATGGTGCTGGTTATGAATATGGAAAGAAAACACAAGCTTCAGCCAAGATTCTATGTCTTACTAAGCTTCAAATATTAACAAAATCTCTGTAAATAAAAAAATTCCTATTATTTTCCAAGGTAAATAACAAAAAACTAAACCACTCAGTAGAGCAAAAAGTCTAAATCCAGAATATGTGAAATTACTGGTCAAAAATATTCTAATAACTAAACGATATTAATTTTGATGTCCATTGGAAAGTCTGACTCCAAATGATAATATGGCATTAAGATTTAAAAAGGTAAATGTATTAATGCAACTGTTCCCACATTGGTTAGAAAAACTAAGACTGAACTTTTTTTTTTAAATAAAGTTTGAAGTTCTACCTTCTGAAGTTTTGCGCATGAGCTAACGTCTCATATTTTTTCCATAGGGAAATTACTGCACCAAGAACCTACCTTCCCATTCTTTTCAAATACAAGAAAAAACAGCTAAGTTTGGAGAGAGACCTATTTAATCTAATGCTTCAAAAACAAGGAAAAAAATCTACATGGAAATGAAGTGTGATGGAAAATAAGCAGTGTGCATGGATCGCTTCTACTAATGGAGATTTCTAAATAAGGGAAGACGCTGACATCAAGCAAATTTCAAGTAGACATAGATAGCGAAGAATTTCCACAGGGAGAAGCACTCGTGGTCCTCAGAATGTACTGGCCTTGGAGAAGCCCCAGAATCCATGGCCACGGGCTATTTCCACAGTGAGACTTCTCAGAAGCATCCTTTGGAGGACACACCAGCTTCTCTGCCTTCAGGGGTTGGGAGGGAGGGGCGCCGAGCACCATCTTTCCTCTCTGAGAGCAGCAGCCTTACGGACAAGCTTCAAACCTGAGCTACTTCCAACTTCCAAAGGGAGAGGGGGAGCAAGGGAGCGTGGTTCCACCGCTTTCCTCTCGCACCAAGCGCAGCAGCTGGGCGGCCGTGGCAGTGAGGGGAGAGGCGGCTGGCGCTGCATGGGTGTTTACGTGTCTCGGATGGGTGTGGGAAGAAGAGATAGACTCTAATGAAAAGATGGAGGGGTGAGAGAAAGAGGGGCTGGGGAGAAGGGGAGGCACCACCTTTCTTTTCTCTGCTCTTCCTGGGGATCTGAAAACTCCTCCTAACGGGCCTTTCGGACTCTTCGGGGCCTTTGGGCAGAGCGGCCGCGCCCGCCTCAGAGAAGTCCTGAGGCTGCTCGTGGCTGAAGCTCTGGACGGCCTCGGCCCCGGCGGTCTCCTCAGGCCCGGCACCGCCGCCGGGCTCCGCGATGCTGAGGCCGCCGCCACCGCCGCCGCCATTTTGTGGGGAAGACTCAAACTCCGGAAGCGCCAGCTTCATCTCATCGTCTCCTACACCGCCGCTTTCCCAGCTCGCGTCCGTCGGCGGAGAGACCTCCGTCTCCGCAGCAGTCGCCATCGCGCCGGCGTGAAAAGCTCCGGGAAGCTTCTCCTCACAAGGTCGACGGGCGTGGGGGGAAGGGGCAGCAGGCCGGCCTCGCTGCCGCGTTGCTCTCAGCCCACCCACCCCCCTCCCCCCGTAGCCGCGGGCTGCGGTCCCGACCCAGCAGTTTCCTGGGTGCCCCTAAACGGGCACCCCAATCGTGGAGCCCAGTCCCTGGAGGCGCTCCTCGCTCGGGCAGTTCTTCAGCCTGCCCCCGCCACTAAACGTGCTCGCGTCGGGCCCGGGAGGGGGCGGGTCCAACGCGAACCACACCACCAATGGGAGAGAGGCTCCCGCCTCCGCGAGTGCGGATATAGCGCACCGGGAGGCGGAGCCTCGGGGCGTCCAAGCCCGCCAAAAGGGGCGAGCGTAACGCCTGCCGAATACCTCGACGCCACCCGCGCAGCAGGCGGAATGCGTGAGCCCTGCGGCGCTCCGCGCAGGGTCAGCGCGGCAGCCAAAGCAGTCGGGCGTGGCCTCCACCGCACAACGAAGGCATCGCCCGTTTGGGGCCAAGACCCTCCCCCTGCGCGCAGGATTTATCTCTACTGAAACAAGGTTCAGAGCAGTGAATTAGGAATAGTCTCGATTTTACGAAATATTTGTGCGTGTACAAAGACCTGGAGAGGATATAAGGGAATGGGCTATAGCAGTAAGAGCCTGAAACCCTTGGGCCGGCCTTTACGACCTATGGTTCTCACCTGATCTTGTATTTTACAATAAATTACTACCACCGGCCCTCCTCTTTTATCTTAAGGGGGTTGCCTCCTATGACAAGGCTACAGCAAGCGTTCAGTAACTGGGATCCTTCGAAAGGACTTTACAGCTTAGTGTCAACAGGATTTGATTCTGGGGAATGTGAAGGGAGGAAGGCTGTTGGCTTTTACACTTTTTCTTGTTTAATTGATTTTCAGTTTTCCAGTAGTAAGTGTATGTTAAATAAAAATAAAATTAAAGTCACAGTAAAAACATACAGTAGCTGGCACGGTGGCTCACGCCTGTAATCCGAGCACTCTGGGAGGCTGAGGCGGGTGGATTGCTTAAGCAAAAGCGAGACCCCCAATCTCTACTAAAAATAGAAAAACTGAGGCAAGAGGCTCGTTTGACCCCTAGAGTTAGAGTTTGCTGTGACACCACGACACTCTAAACAGGGAGACAGCGTGCGACTCTGCCTCAAAAAATAAATAAATAGAAAATAAAAAATACACAATAGGCTCAGCGCCTGTGGCTCAACTGGCTAAGGCAACAGCCACGTACACCTGAGCTGGCGGGTTCGAATCCAGCCCAGGCCCGCCAAACAATGACGGCTGCAACCAAAAAATGGCCAGGCATTGTGGCGGGTGCCTGTAGTCCCAGCTACTTGGGAGGCAAAGGCAAGAGACTCGCTTGAGCCCAGAAATTGGAGGTTGCTGTGAGCTGTGATGCCACAGCACTCCATCCAGGGTGACAGCTTGAGGCTCTGTCTCAAAAAAAAAAAAAATACACAATAAATGGTCACTCTTAAAAGAAAAAACTTGATAAGT
>CAUYON010195209.1:0-56515 GCA_963573935.1 Arctocebus calabarensis | reverse complement strand
CAGGCGCCCGCCACAATGCCCGGCCATTTTTTGGTTGCAGCCGTCATTGTTGTTTGGCGGGTCCTGGGGCTGGATTCGAACCCGCCAGCTCAGGTGTACGTGGCTGGCGCCTTAGCCCGTTGAGCCACAGGCGCCAAGCCTATTTATTTATTTTTGAGACAGAGTCTCACTATGTCATCCTTGGTAGAATGCTATGGCATCAACCTCCAACAGCAACCTCCAACTCTCAGGCTTAAGTGATTCTCTTGCCTCAGCCTCTCAAGTAGCTGGGACTACAGGTGCCCACCACAATGCCTGGCTATTTTTTGTTGCAGTTGTCATTGTTGTCTAGCTGGCTCAGCTGGGTTCAAACCCACCACCCTCAGTGTATGTGGCCGGCACCATAACCACTATGCTAAAGGCCCCAAGCCTCTGTTAAAGTTTTTTTTTTTTTGAGACAGAGTCTCATGTTGTTGCCCTCCTCAGTAGAATGTTGTGGCGTCACAACTCACAGCAACCTCCAGCTCTCGGGCTAGGGTGATTCTCTTGCTTCAGCCTCCCGAGAAGCTGGAACCACAGGTGCCCGCCACAACGCCTGACTATTTTTTGTTGCAATTTGGTCAGGGCTGGGTTCAAACCCGCCACCCTTGGTATAGAGGGCCAGCGCCCTACTCACTGAGGCACAGGCACCACCCAGCCTCTGTTAAAGTTTTAAACAGCTGTTAAACAGCTACTCCCAGGGCCGGGCATGGTGGCTCATGCCTGTAATCCTACCTCTCTGGGAGGCTGAGGCGGGTGAACTGCTTGAGTTCACGAGTTCAAGACCAACCTGAGCAAGAGCAAGACCCCATCTCTAAAAAATAGGCTGGCGTTGTGGGGGCCACCTGTAGTCCCAGCTACTTGGGGGGCTGAGGCAAGAGAATCGCTTGAGCTCAAGAGTTTGAGGTTACTGTCAGCTGTGATGCCACGGCACTCTACTCAAGGCAACAAAGTGAAATTCTATCTCAAAAAAAAAAAAAAATCAAACAAAAAACACAGCTACTCCCCCTTGCCCCCTCCCCCGCCCTGGAAACCACTATTCCACTGTCCATCTCCATGATTTTGACTACTCTAAGTCCTCATGTCAGTGGAATCACACAGTGTTTGTCTTCTTGAGACTGGCTTATTCCACTTAACACAATGTCCTCAAGGTCCTTCTGTGTTGTGCCCCGCTCAGAATTCCCTTTCTCAGCTGAGTAATAGTGCCTTATCTGGCCACACCATCCTTTGTCCGTTCATCCAGTGATGCATCCTTGGATCGTTTCCACATCAGAGCTGTTGTGAATGACGCTGCTATGGACATAAGTGTACAAGTATCTCTTTGACACCTGCTTTCGACGCCATGAAGCTTCCGCCCTTTGTTTTCTTCTAAGAGTTTTATGTCTTACATTAAAGCCATGGACCTATTTTTTGAGTTAATTTTTGTGTGTGGTGTGCTGTAGGGGTCTAACTTCATTCTTTTGCATGTGTATATCCAGTTTTCACAGCACCACTGGTTGAAAAGACTGTCTTTTCTTATGGCCTGGTCTTGGCACCACTTAATCCCATATGTGAGGTTTTAATTCTGGGCTCTCTATTTTATTTTATTCCATTGGTCTACATGTCTGTCTTTTTCCCAGTACCAATCTATTTTAATTACTGCAGCTTTGTAGTAATTTTGAAACCAGAAAGTATGAGTTCTCCAGTTTTGTTCTTTTTCAGGATTATTTGGTTATTCAGGGTCCCTTAAGATTCCACATACACAGTAAGTTTTAGGATAGAAAGGGAAGATATGAAAAAAAATTTTAGGATATGTTTTTCTATTTCTGCAAGAAAATATTAGATTTTTTGTTTGTTTTTTTGAGACGGCCTCAAGCTGTTGCTCTGGGTACAGTGCCGTGGCATCACAGCTCACAGCAACCTCCAACTCCTGGGCTCAAGTGATTCTCCTGCCTCCACCTCCCAAGTAGCTGGGACTATAGGCGCCCACCACAATGCCCGCAGCCGTCATTGTTGTTTGGTGGGCCTGGCCTGGATTCAAACCTGCCAGCTCAGGTGTATGTGGCTGGTGCCTTAGCTGCTTGAGCCACAGGTGCTGAGCCAAAAATACTAGATTTTGATAGAAATTGTGTTATATCTGCAGATTGCTTTGGTATTGATATCTTAAGACTATTAAGTCTTACAATCTATGAACATATGATATCTTTCCATTTATTTGTCTTCTTTAATTTCTTTCAGAAATGTTTTATAGTTTTCAGTGTGCAGGTCCTTACCTCCTTGGTTAAATTTTTTCCTAAATATATCTTTTTATTTAAAAATATTTAAATTTTGGGCGGTGCCTGTGGCTCATCGAGTAGGGCACCGGCCCCATATACTGAAAGGTGGCGGGTTCAAACCCGGCCTCGGCCGAACTGCAGAACAAAAAAATAGCCAGGTGTTGTAGTGGGCGCCTGTGGTCCCAGCTACTCGGGAGGCTGAGGCAAGAGAATCGCCTAAGCCCAGGAGCTGGAGGTTGCTGTGAGCTGTGTGATGCCACGGCACTCTACCGAGGAAGATAAAGTGAGACTCTGTCTCTACAAAAAATATATATATTTAATTTAATTTATTTAATTTTTTTGTAGAGACAGAGTCTCACTTTCTTGTGTGCCATGGCGTCACCCCTTATTCCCCTGAAAGGAGAGAAGGGTCATCAATGCAAAGGGCAAAGCAGCAGTGGGAGTGGCCTCATGACTAGGGCCATGCCCCATCTCGACTTCGTGGTTTCTGTTGCTCTGTGTGTTCAAAGAACCTTCTCTAATAAGGAACTATAGGAACATCCCTGGAAAGGTAGCCTCCATAGGAGCTTCTGAGTATGTTAAGAGGGCTGCTAATGGCTCTGAACCCCTACTGGTGAAAGATAAAGGCCAGGCTACCACAAAGCCAGTCTGCAGCCTGCTTTGCTGGGGTCTGGAATATTCCACTGTTGGAACGATGACCCAGACATCTGTTGTGACCCTTTAGAGGATGTCTGTGGATATCTCCTCCATTTCCTGAGCACTGACCCCAGGTCAGGATTAGGCTGTTTGGAGGCCTGAGGGATGGAGCGATGTGGGGCCTTCCTGCTCTGTTATGAATGATTGAGCAAAATCTCAATTAGAACATGAAATCACAAAACCCACCTATTCTTCACCTTCTTTCTTTGGACTTTCCTGCCACCCCAGAGTGAATGAATATATCTGTACACCCAGGCAGTATGCCGGAAGCCCCTGCAGGGACATTCGGCAGAGCCCCCTCAGAGCTCTTGGACTCAGGTCTTGTTCATCTTTGTTTTGACATCTTAAAACTCTTGTGGGCGAGGGAGGGTGTGCCTTTCCCAGAGTTAGCCAGTTCTCAGAGAGAGCCAAGGGAGCAATCCTTTTTATGCAATCCGACCAATCGCAAGTGCACAGCCCCAGCCTCCTCCTTTTATAATTCCCATACCCCAGGCTAATATTCTCCTGCCCTAAATCACCCAGAGCCAGATACCAGGTAATTAGAGACACCTCTCTAGCTTAGAGCCCACTGGAATTATCCAAACTGGATAACTCTTTCCCCTGCCCTGCCTGGCCTTTCCCCAGTAACCCTAATAAAGTTCTGGCTGAGGCTCCTGCCTTGCTCCTGCTTCCTTTCCTGACCCAAACTTGATGCAGCCCTGTACGGCACAGGTGCCCTTTCTCCTGGGAAATGCAATGTTTCCTCTCAGTGGCATTGGCCTCACCATGTGGTTACTCAGTCACCTCCAAAAATTGAAATCCCATAGGTACAAAACAGTCTCTGCCTGCATACAGCTCATAGTGCCCTGAAGGGGGCAGCCTTAAAGAGATGCAGGAAGTCAAGGCGCTGAAGCAGGGCATGAGTAAGGGACGCTACAAGGTTCCTACTGTGCAGATGCCTCCTTGGCATCTTCTCTCCAATACTGCTTGGAGCAACACCTTCTCCATTCTCCTTTTCTGGTCAAACCATATTTTGCCCTTTGTCACTAGTGTTGGGACAGGCATGTGATTCGAATGGGACTAATGAGAGTCCACCTGGGGACAATGAGGAAAGAGACCCCCTTTGCCCATCAGGTTGTTGAGCAGGCAAAGGATAGGCCCAGGCCTGCTGTGTCCAACTTTGTCTTCTGTATAGAGATGGATTGAGAATCCAGGCAATAGGGGAGGAATGCTGTTGTCCCAGAGCCTGCAGTTGGCTGAGTTTGGACCTGGCTGTATTCCTTGTTTGCTAATTATGGTCTCCAACAAATTCCCTTTCTGCTCTGACCAACCAGAGCTGTGTTTCTGACAGTGAAATAGTGCCCTGACCACTGCGGGGAGCTGGCCCTCCCGTGGGTGTTGGAGAAGGATTCCCAACAGCGAAACTAAAAAGTGAAAGATGATTAGAATTAGGCAGGTGGAGAAGAGGGGGGAGAACATTCTAGACAACAGGAGCAGCATATGAGAAGGCTCCAACTCGAGAAGCAGGGCTACAGGAATTCGTTTGCTTCACTACCCTGTGCATGTTCTACTATGGCGATAAACACCTTTGATGAACAACCTCTATTAAATAAGTTCCCTGACCCTGATTTACAACGATGTCCACCTGCAAGGTGCTTTATCATTTGCAAAACATATAAGTCATGATTTAATAAATAGATTTGGTGTACAGTTCTCACAAACCCCTAATTGCACCTAGCATTCATTCAGTCTGATTTTCTACTTTGCACTTAGAATTTTGGACTTAAAACACTGGCCCTTCTCAGCTCAGAGGCTCAGGGAGGTGGGCCTGGGCCAGAGCCAGTTTTGTCTGGTGGCCCAGCTGCCAAGAGAGCTGAACAGGCCCCTCAGCTTGAAAAGAGAAATGGATTAGTGGATCTTTGGCTTTGCCTTTGACCTCTAGAGGGCTGCACTTCACAACCGATGGCTCTCAAAATTTAAGGCTGGCTGTCAATTATAGAATCCCTGACCCATCCCTGTGCACAGGGAGATGGAAACAGGACTCTCACAGCATCAGCCACCTTTCTTTCTCCTTACACCTCCCCCCACTAGCTTATTTAATTTTCTTATTTGGGGGGAAACAGGAGGAAAAACTAACCTAGTTGATTCATGCTACTTCTTTGTATTCAACCTTGGGCCAAGAACAGCAGGTGGGCAGCAAGAGATTTCCCCACATTTGAACATCCCTCATGCTACCATAATTTATTGTTATTTAATACTTGTATTACATGATTTAACCTTGACTCTTCAACTAAGTTACAAACTCTTTGGAGGGAAGAATCAATTGTGCTTACTTGTTGTAGTGCTCACAGCACCTGAAATAGTACCTAGGTCCTAGGTTCTTTGATTCTTTTTTTTTTTGGTGGAGACAGAGTCTCACTTTATCATGCTTGGTAGAATGCCATGGTGTCATACAGCTCACAGCAACCTCTAGCTTCTGGGGTTAGGTGATTCTCTTGCCTCAGCCTCCCAAGTAGCTGGGACAACAGGCACCCATCACAATGCCCAGCTATTTTTTATTGCAGTTTGGCCGGGGCGGGGTTGAATCTGCCACCCTCAGTATATGGGGCCGGTGCCCTACTCACTGAGTCACAGGCGCCACCGGTTCTTTGATTCTTAAACAAGTGACTTCTATTATTATTTTTTTACAGTCTTGCTCTGTTGCCTGGGCTAGAGTGCAGTGGCTTTATCAGAGCTCACTGAAACTGCAAATTCTAGGTTCAAGGGATCCTCCTGCCTCAGCCTCCCAAGTAACTGGGACTACAGGTACCTGACACCACACCCAGCTAGTTTTTTTTTTTTTTTTTTTAATAGACTGGGGTCTTGCTAGGTTGCTCAGGCTGGTTTGAACTCCTGGTCTCAAGCGATCTTCCCAAAGTACTGGGCCACTGGGTCCACCTTTGAGGAACTTTTAATCAACTCATTAACACACTAGAAGAGGCCCACAGCTGAGCCCCAGGGTACCCATCTGGGAGTCGCATGAGTGAGGCAGGCAGGAGGTGCTGTGTTTCTGATGGG
Source organism: Arctocebus calabarensis (assembly GCA_963573935.1). Lineage (NCBI taxonomy): Eukaryota > Metazoa > Chordata > Mammalia > Primates > Lorisidae > Arctocebus > Arctocebus calabarensis. The sequence goes on along the minus strand of CAUYON010195209.1, from coordinate 50,510 downwards.
GTTGGGTCCAGGCATTGGCACAGAGGCTGTAAGCCTCAGGGGACACTCAGTCCTTGGGGGGGGGGGTCACCCCAGACCTGGTCAGTGCTGTAGCTTGCAGGGGCTGCCTAGTCCTGCATGGAGGGGAGTTGAGTCCTGAATCCCTGTGTGGACTATGGGCCAGGAGAGGGCTTTGAATGCCTGGTGGTTATTTATTGGGATGGAACCTCTGGGCTGAGAGGGGTACTCTGGGGTCACTGCAGCCCTTGGGGTATAAGATCCCGTTAAGGGTGGTGGGGGGAGGCATGGAGGGGTGTTGTGTCTCTGCTGGAGGGTTAGGACAAGTCCTATTCAGCAGAAGTTGAGTCCTGGTTAAGCCAGTTCTGGGCCTTGGCACAGGCCTCTGGCTGGCAGAGGATGCTGAATCCTGGATGATGGGGTGAGTATCATCCCTATGTCCTGGGGTGGATGTGGATAATCAGGGCCAGCAAGACTCTGTGTCTCATGCTGGCTCGGGGGAGTGGAAAGCACTGACGTGGGGTTGGGGGTGTCAGGCCCAGCTTGGCCTGGAAACGTGGATCCCTGCGGAGGATGAGGATTCAGAGTCCCAGAAGCTGACGACCCAGGCCTTGGCATGGGGACGCCAGGGCGGCAGGGGGCGCTGCGGCCCGGGCCGGCTCCGGGACGACAGGGGGCGCTATGCCGTAGGCAGCGCGGCAGGAGGCCGGCAGGTGGCGCTGTGGCCGTAGCCGGGGCCGAGGCCCGGCGGGCGGCGGCGGCGGTGGGGCGTTGCAACCGGCTCGCGGGCCCGGGAGCGGCAGTGGAGCGCAGGAGGCGGAGCGGCGGGGCCCGGGCGGGCTGGAGCGCGGTCGCCGAGCGCACGGGCCGCGGCCGCGCAGAGCCCGCCATGCCGGCGCGGGTCTGAGGCGCGGCGAGCCAGGGCCGAGGCGAGCGGCGGGCGCGCCGGCCTGTCGCCCCGCAGCGGCCCGGCCCGGGCCCGATGAGCGGCGGCCTCGGCCTCCGGCGCAGTCCGGAAATGTCCGGCAAGATCGAGAAAGCAGGTGAGGTGCGCGGCTGGGCGGCTCGTCGCGCCCCGGGCCGTGGGCCGACTGCGGCTTCCCGGGCGGCGCGGGCCTGCGTGTGCGCGGGGTGGGCGCGGGGCTGCCGCCCAGGCCGGGCCGCGGCGCCGGCAGCTTCACCCCCAGGGCCATCTTGGGCCGGCGGGGCCGCGGGCGGGGGTCCCGGGGCCCTGGGGACTTGGAAAATGGCTGGAGCCGGGCGCGGGGAGGGGACCCCTGCAGCGTGCTGCGGCGGCCGCGCGACCTGTGCCCTGTCTGGGCTCTCCGGAGGGTCAGCAGAGCTGGGCTGTGAAAGTGTCATTTCTCACGAGCTCGAGTGTAAATTTAACCAGGGTGTCCACCTCGGTCCCTTTAGAGGAAGCCGGCTGGCGGTGTTGGGCGTTTTGAGGACGCAGTCAAGTTTTCCTGTGGCCTCAAGCTCAGCTCTGGAAGCAGGGCGTGTGGGAGCCGGTGGGGTGGAGTAGATTACGAACCGCGATGCAAACCTTTCTTTGTGTATTCCTAGAAATCTTGGGGAGTTGCCTTCTGACTACCTGGGTTTTACCTGGACTGGGAATAGATTCTCCAGAGATTCCATTGCTGCCGTGCACATGGGGCCCCGGGATTAATTAGCCACCACACCTTGCAGGGCCAGTCCCTGGGCCAAGGTGAGGTGGGCCGATGGGGAGGCAACGCGGCGAGTTGTCATAACCTGGGTTAATTTGGCAGCTGAATTATGGAAGGCAGACTTTTAGGAGGCTGAAAAGGGAGTCCGTGGAATTGATTTTGGAAGTTGCTTACGTTTCCGGGGTTGAACTGGGATGCTTTTCAGTGGATGCAGAGAGCAGGGTAACTTTTGCAGGCTGCAGTTGAAGCTCAGGAAGGAAATTTTTGTAGCCTTTGCTGAGTACTCTGTAGCCACTTTCCTCTTAGCACCTGAAACATATTGCTTGGAGAGTCTGAGAGAGAGAATATGGTGCCAGTTTGACAGGCTCAGAGAGGTTAGGTGAGTTCCTGTAGCCCACAGGGCGAGAGGGTGCCCGCCTGGCCTTCATGCCTAGCTGTTTGACCAGAGGCCTGGCGCCTTCCTCAGGGGCCGTTTCTTGTATTTTTCTCACTGTTCTGAGTCAGCCCCCGGGCCTTAGCCAGCCAGCACGAGTGCCTTGCTGCACACGTGCTGTTCCAGAAATATCTTGGGTTCATCTGTGCAGCATTTCTCAGGAACTCCTTGTATAGTGTCTCATCAGAGTGGTACTGTTGGGAGACTTGGATAATCTACTTAACAATAGCATTAGCTTGATTTTCTTTGATTGGAAGATTATTGTGTGCTCAGTGTCAACACTTGGAAATCATAGAAAAGTAAAAAGAGCAGAATGAAAATTACATGTGATCCCGTGAGCTACTCTCCACAGCGCAGGCCTCTGGGAATGAACTGCCTTTTAACTTGAGCTCTCTATTGCCCAAGAAAGGCCTAAAGCCAGTTTCTTTCAGCATAGGTTGTCCTTTCGCCTTCTCTGGGCACAACTCTCTGCCAGGGGTGCATGGTGGGTGCAAAACCCGGACAGTGCCTTCTCTTGGAGAAGCTTGTCTGCCTTGGCATCAACCCTGGGCGCCAGCCCCGGGAAGGTGCTCAGTGGGCACCGGTGAGGGAGAGGCCTTCCCAGCAGAGGGAATAGGAAGGTGGAGGTGGAGACGGCGGAAGAGAGCAGAGTAGAAGGGCCTGACAGGCCTGTGGAAAGTGGAAGAGGAGGATGCACTTGGCAAGAAGCAGGAGAGTAAGAAAGTTTGGGGTTTGACACGCCTGCTGATTGGGAATCCCAGATGTGGAGCTGGCAGAAGGTCTAGGCTTTCTGCAAGTGGCCTGTTGCTGTATTCCAATACACAACTGCCAAGCAAGATTGGGACACTCCTTGAGGTAGTGATGGACCTTTCTGGTGGTTTCTGCTGCTTGTTGTAAGTGAACTTCACTTCGCATTTTGTCAGGATTTTCCATTAGGTTTCTGCTGGAGTTTTCCAAGTGGACCTATTAAGTCTCCCAAGGAGAGGTCCTTAGACGAAATGGAGACAGCCCGCTCCCAGCAAACAATTTTCCGAGTGGAGTTTTGCTGTTTTCTGTTATCTTGAAGCAACAGAAATGTTGCTTAAATGTGTTCATAATTGCTTCTCTCTGAAAGTAGAAGGCCCAGTGTTTTTAGTTATCAGGATTTAGGGAAACCAAAGTTTTTTGAATGAGCAGGAAAGTTCCTTTCACATCCCTACAGCCTGAGACTCGGCCTGTTCCTTATCCTCCTTCCTCCTGGGTTCTCTTTAACCCCTGGGGTAGAGCCTCTGACCCTGTCACCTCTGGTCCTCAGCATGTTCACTCTCTCAGCAGGGCCAGGCTGGGGCCTATAAGAGGGGCCAGACATAGCTACACACGTCCTAGGAGGACATGGCATTTCACAGGGATGCAGAAAAGCGAGTCTCATGTTCAGCTATCCCGACTGCCCGTAGGGGATCAAGCTGTTACATAGGGTGGCAGAGGGAACTTGTTGGGCTAGCTGGAGCCTGCCAGCTGAGGCTTGATGGAGAAGGGTTGAATTGTGGGGTCCAGGAAGAAGGCTGGCGTGGAGGGGCCTTCTCTAGACTTCCTTTTTTTTTTTTTTGAGACAGAGTCTCACTCTATTGCCCTGGGTAGAGTGCCATGGCGTCATAACTCACAGCAACCTCAAATTCCTGGACTCAAGCTATCCTCTTGCCTCAGACTCCTGAATAGCTGGGACTATAAGCGTGTGGCACCATACCCAGCTAATTTTTCTATTTTTAGTAGAGATGAGTTCTTCCTCAGGCTAGTCTGGAACTCTTGAGCTCAAGTAGTCCTCCCCCTTGGCCTCCCAGAGTCCTGGGATCACAGACGTGAGCCACCACGCCTGGGCCAGACTTCTTAGTGCTGCTTGCAGAGGTGACAAGGAGGTGTTGAGTAGGACAGAGCCCGGTGGAGCAGAGTGCTCTGTCAAGGAGAGGGGACTCTTTTTTAGTAGGTAGGAGGGCCTTATTCTGGAAGACCAATGGTAGCTTCATTTGAGGAAGAAAGGAACATAGTTCTGGTTCTGCAAGCAGTTCTGGTGGTTCTGTGTGTTCATGTTTCTTCCAATAAAGACACTGACACCCTAACATTTCTGGAGCCTAAGTGTGGACCGACAGTAGTGGGCCAGATTCAGTCCATAGATATCTTCTGTTTGGTCCATATGTTCTTGAGGGAACAAAGACTTGATGATGTATATTGAAAATCAGGAAGTTGCTCAGAAATCTTAGGTTCCTGGTTCATGAGCATTTCTGGGAACCTTGAGCCCTTGTTCCTACCTTACAAAGCAGCTGTGCGTGGAAATAAACAGTGGCCACCTCCAAAGAGCCCTGCCACTCCATAGCCAGCCACATCATGATTCCTGTTGCTCACCTGACCATTGATGTTTGAGTTTGCACCCTCTTCCTTGGAGGAATGACTCATGTTTATTTATCTTTAAGCTGGACTTTGAAATCTTTGCCCCATTCTTTCATAGATTCAGGACTTGGTTCCTTCCTTTAGCACTGGTTGCCTGCCTGCTCTGCGAGTGCTACACGAGGCTCTGGGAATTCTGTGGTGAGGTTAGCAGACATCATGCCACCTGCTGTAAAGCCAGACTTAGCCTGTGCACTGTGGAGGGCTGCGGGTACCCAGGGATCAGACTCTTAGTGGGGATGGGTAGTCAGGGAACCACTGCACTTCCGTGACAGCAGGAGGCTTAAGGTGAGGTGGGAGGATGAGTGGACTCAGCTGGGCACAGTCCAGCAGGTAGGGGACCAGCCTGCTGGTAGGAGGAGGGATGAAGGCCTCTGCGGTAGAGGGAAGAATGTGCTGCAGTGTGTTGATGGCACCCTCAGTGTCTTTCCTTCCTGCACTTAGCTCATTCAGTTGATGGACTCTTCTGAGGGCCTGATGTTGTTCTGGGACTGAGGATACAACAAAGATCCTTGCCTCCTGGGCCTCACCTTCAGCTGGGGCTGAGGATAAAAATAGACATCACAAAAGAGGTAAATTATGCAGTTTCTTTTTACTCCTATAGACCACCTCTGCCTGGAAATTTCGTCTTTACCAAACCCTCTGGGCAGCACTGTGGCTCCCTCAGGAGTTCAGTGTGGCTCACCCAGCAAACCCTCAAAGACACAATAAGTGCGGTGTTAAACCCCACGTGCTGTCATTTTCAAATGTTAGGAGATGCTTTTGTTATCAGCTGAGACAGCGACTGTATTCATGGTAACTTTTTGTTATTATGTACTTTTTCAGAACATACTAAAAGTGCAAGCACTGTCACGTGGGGCTGCACGTCTTTGTGGCCTAAGAAAGAGTTCCTCTTAGAATCACAGTTGCTGTATTTTGATCAATTTTAAACTCAAATTTTATACTTTCTTTTCCCCTCATTGTTAGGAATTTTTGTGGTCAGAAAGCATTCAGTGAACCAATGTGGCGTTCTGGTGACACCTGCTCTCCCTTCTCTTGCTCATTTAGTGCTTACTGAGAGGCAGACAGCAAGTGGCACCGCGTGGTGGCAGGGAGCCACCAGAAACCTGGTCCTTTAGGGGTCACAGTCCAGGATCAATATTAAAAGTCTTGAACATTTCAGCATTTCCTATAGCTTCCAGAACCGTTTCAGGCCATCCTTACAATAGCCCTGCAGGGGAAGCAGGGCTGAATATCCCCATTTTGCACATGAGAGCAGCTGAGGCCCAGAGAAATTTGATTACTTGCCCAAGATCACAGCCCTAGGGAAGTGAAATGGGGAACCAGCCCCCTTTCTTGCCTTTACACAGCTCCCCTGTTGTTGGAGACACAGTAGCTATCTTAATTCTTATTCATGCTTCTCAGTTTTTTTTTCTGGTCTTTCTTTTTCTTTTTCTTTTTTTTGAGACAGAGTCTCACTATGTCTCATCCAGGTAGAGTGATGTGGTATCACAGCTCACAGCAACCTCAAACTCTTGGGCTTAAGCAATCCTCTTGCCTCAGCCCCTCAAGTAGCTGGGACTACAGGTGCCCGCCACAACACCTGGCTATTTTTTTTGCTGTAGTTGTCATTGTTTAGCAGGCCCGGGCTGGATTCAAACCAACCAGCCCCAGTTTATGTGGCCAGCGCCCTTACCACTGACCTATGGGCTTTTTTCTGGTCTTTAAAAAAAAAAATCTACCAGTTAAATTAAGGTAGCCCCCAGCTTTTAGGCAGCACATGATATTCTTTTTTTTTGAGACAGAGCCTCAAGCTGTCACCCGGGTACAGTGCCATGCCATCACAGCTCACAGCAAACTCCAATTCCTGGACTCAATAGTCTCTTGCCTCCGCCTCCCAAGTAGCTGGGACTACAGGTGCCCACCACAACACCCGGCCATTTTTTGGTTGCAGCCGTCATTGTTTGGCGGGCCCTGGCTGGATTTGAACCCGCCAGCTCAGGTGTACGTGGCTGGCGCCTTAGCCCGCTGAGCCACAGGTGCTGAGCCATGATATTCTTAATACTAATGACATTGGCAGTGCTGTATCGAGACTATCAGGAGCACTAACACAGGCTAAATGTGTTTTTTAAAAAAAAATTAACCACAGCAACCCCAAATGTTTCCTGCTCCCTAGAGCAGCTGTTGGCAGAGGCCATGTGAATGGAATTCCTGGTAGCCAAGAGACCTGATAGGAGCCCTGTAAAGATGAGTCATGTGTGAGCGTGCAGAAAAATCATTTCCCAAATTAGCCTGGATTGGAGGTTGCCTCAGTGCTAGGCTGGGTCTTACTCAGTTCAGTTGACTGTGTCCCCTGTTGCCATAACAAGATGACGCACTGGAAAGAGGTGAGGCCTAGCAACGCCACCCACTGCAGCCTGTGGCCACCGACCATGCTGCCCCGCTGCTGGGACAGGTGTCCCTGACTCTCACCCACCTTGCCCCAGAGGCTGTTTTCTGAGCAAATGACTAAAACCCACAGTTTGTGAATTATTAAGGGATATGTCATCTTGTAGGCATCTAATGCTAGTTTCTGACCATCTGAGATCTGATGTGTCCTTGGGTGATTCTTCCCCTTTTCTGGGTCTCATTTTCTCTATCAGTGTCAGGAAGGGGTGGGACTCTAATAAAATTAGGACTTCCTTGTTTGTTTAAGCATCGGGTCCTTTTCTGTTCTCATCTATTCTATTAGATAACTCTACTGCGCTGCTGACCCAGAGGCTCCTCCTTGGACCTTCCACCAACACAGTGTGAAAACCCACTTCCTGGGTGCTTTCACAGCTGCCTCTACCAGAACGGACTTCCTCTGCTCTTCATGCCTTCTCTTCCTCTAAGAGACAGTAAATTCCACTGAGAGGCCCCCTAATAAACACTTAGATAGAATGATACTGTTTAATTCACTGCAAGACCAAAGCCCCAGTTCCCATCTGCAAATTAAGAAATCAAAAAATAGGGCGGCGCCTGTGGCTCATCATCACCATATACCGAAGGTGGCGGGTTCAAACCCGTCCTCGGCCGAACTGTAAAACAGAAAAATAGCCGGGTGTTGTGGCGGGCGCCTGTAGTCCTAGCTACTCAGGAGGCTGAGGCAAGAGAATTGCCTAAGCCCAGGAGTTGGAGGTCGCTGTGAGCTGTGTGATGCCAAGGCACTCTACCAAGGGCAATAAAGTGAGACTCTTGTCTCTACAAAAAAAAAAAAAAAAAGAAAAGAAAAAGAAATCAAAAAATAAAGTCTTAAGTAGACCATGAGCTCCATGAGGGGGTGTGCCTGGCCACCACTGGGTGGTCATCACCATACCTTGCACACAGTGGGTGCTTAATAAATATTTTTTAAAATGAGTTAACATTATCATAGAATGAACTTAGGTTTCTGATTCCAAGTCTCAAATTAGATGTAGCTTCTTCTGTGTTCAATCATCAATTAGGATGTTTCTTGGTGGATTAATAAGACCAGTGCTCTGATCAGGGGCATCCAGTTAGTTGGAGGTTCTGTGTTACTCATAGACATTGATCAGGGTCTTTGTGTAGTTTCTGAAAACTAATGATGAGGCTGAGATCAAAGTCCCAGAATGCTCTATTGGAAGAACTCGAGGACAGGGTGAGGGACTGCGCCACTGCTGGGCTCTGCTGCTGCGTTTGTCAGCACAGTCTTTGAACTTCCATTGGTAATGACTTCTTGCTTCTGTAGGGCACACAAGAACAAAGTGCTCATGAGCAGGGCTCAGTTTGCGTGTGTGGTTGTAATTGTGCCTTATGTTTACAAACCAAGGTACATGCCCAGTGTGCTCAGTCTGGTGCCCATAGCAGGTGGTGCCAGGAGTCTCTGTCCTTGTTATTCCCTGTTGGCCTTTCACATTGTTCAGGGCTGACTTTCTGCACCATGACTGAGGGGTGGCTGTACTGTATGTGGTTTCTTTTTTTTTTTCTCTTTTTCTTTTTTTCAGTTTTTGGAGGGGGTCGGGTTTGAACCTGCTACCTCCGGCATGTGGTGCTGGCGCCCTACTCCTTGAGCCACAGGCGCCGCCCTGTATGTGGCTTCTTGAGTAGCAGGGGGAGCTGGACTGCTGCATTCTTCTGGCTCCTCTTTGTCAAGGGGCCTAGCCACTTCCTCCTTCCTCCTCAGTGGGGTAAGATCAGGAGAGACACTTGCTTGAAGGGATTAGAAAACTGCTACCTGGTAGTCACAGTTCCTGTTTTTCCCACCTTTTTCTTCCAGGTTGTGGTTTGAAAGACAAACATAGTCCTCTGAACCAGAATCCTGACCTTCAGCCTGGACTGCTGGTTCCTAAAACACCGTGACCGTCCCATAACAGCTAACTTTCTGCCCCGTTAGTATCTTAGTGGTGATCTTTCTCTTTGCTTTTTATTAGCTTGTGGAGCCACAGAGTCACTTTAACTGCAAATTAAGTTTTGTAATGAGGACAATCTTTTAAATACTTTAAAAAATAGGGGATTGGCGCCTGTAACTTAGCAGCTAGGGCGCCGGCCACATATACCCAAGGCTGGTGGGTTTGAACCCGGCCGGGCCTGCAACAATTACAACAAAAAAATAGCTGGGCGTCGTGGTGGGCGCCTGTAGTCCCAGCTCCTTGGGAGGCTGAGGCAAGACAATCACTTAAGCCCAAGAGTTTGAGGTTGCTGTGAGCTGTGATGCCATGGCACTCTACCAAGGGCGACATAGTAAGACTCTGTTTCCAAAACAAAACAAAACACCAAAAAACCCCATGGGAATGAGGCTGTTGAGCATAGGATGATGTATGGTGCTTCCCACGGCTGAAAACAAAGGGGTGGATTTCAGGTATTTGCTTTATTGCTCTTCAAAATTTGTGCCATTGGTATGGACCTGCCAGATGTGGCTCCCACTGTACTATTAAAAATGAGCAGGGGTATGATGCTGTAATGTTTGGGAGAAGGAAGGACATAGATGAGAGGAGAGGACAGTTGAAGTCCTGTGGAGAGTGATGGTACTGAATAGCCTCTTAGCTGACCCCAAACAAGCAAACAAAACCCCTCATTGGAAACAGTGATTGTATTTATTTGCTTGTGAATAATCACATGTGCCCACCCTCCTTCAAGTGACTGGTTGCTAACAAATAGATGGATGGTTGTGCATGGGCCATGGACTTGGCTACCCTCAACCCCTCCTTTACTAGTCAATACAGATAATAGTAATAGCTGATATTCACTAAACACTTACCCCATGCTAGTACCAGGCTCCGTTCTGTGTATTAATCCTTATAATAGGGGAAAGATGCAGGGACTGTTTTCATTCTACAGAGGTGGAAACTGAGAGACATCGCTTTCCTTCAGGCCTAGAATAGTTAACATTTGCATATAGGCTCACTCTTGTAATCCTCGCACTCTGGGAGACTGAATGGATTTCAAGAACAGCCTGAGCAAGAGTGAGACCCTGTCTCTAAAAGAAATACTGGATGGATGGGGTGGCGCCTGTGGCTCAGTGAGTAGGGTGCCGGCCCCATATACCAGAGGTGGCAGGTTCAAACCCGGCCTGGCCAAAAACTGTAAAAAAAAAAAAAAAAAATAAATAAATAAATAAATAAATTGGCAAGGTGAAGCTAGGTCTATTATGGGACTTGTCCCACAAAGAGGAAGAATCATTATAACAAGTAACGGCTTATTCAGTAAATAGCTCCTACTTTTTTATTATGAAATAATCATGTTCCTAATTTTATTTTTTTAAATTTCATATACTACAAAAGAATACAAAGCAAAAAGTAAAACTGTCTTTCAATCCTTAACTGGGTGATCTGTTAGTAGCTTCTTATATATCCTTCTAGACATTGTTCTACGGGTATAGAGGCATATACAGTACATATATTTTTATGCATACTATATTAGATACATTCTACACCTCACATTTTCACTCACTTTTATCTTAGAGATCTCTTCCATATCAATACACTTTCTGTCTCATATTTTTTTTTACCCATTCTACAATTTATCTAATTAGTGTCATATTTAAGAACATTTTACACATGTCCATCACCTTTTTTTGGTTCTTTATTATTTTCAGAGACAGACTCTTGCTCTGTTGCCCAGGCTGAAGTGTAGTGGTGTAATCATAGCTCACTACAGCTCCTGGGCTCACACAATTCTCCTGCCTCTGCCTCCTGAGTAGCTGGGACTACAGGCGCCCACATATAGCTAATTTTTCAATTTTTTTTTTTTTTTTTTAGAGATGAGGCCTTGCTATTTTACCTGGGCTCATCTTAAACTCCTGGTCTCAAGTGATCCTCCCGCCTCAGGCTCCCAAAGTGCTGGGATTATAGCCCTGAGCCGCTGTGCTTGACCATTTTCTTTTTAACTATCACAGAGAGTATATGGCATCACATCCAAACCCTCAGCTCACAGGATTCAGAGGGCAGTGAGGGGCGAAGGGACTTGTCTCAGGCTATACGTAACTAGTATGGTCACGCCACAGAATAAACTTCCAGAGTGGAATTTTGGGGACAAAGTGTACTCAAAGCCAAAGCTGAGGGTTAATGTCAAATTGGCTTGTACTGCTGCTGTCTGGGGGAAAAAAAAAGAGCCTGAGGGTAGAGGCAGCCTCAGAAGCTGCCCATCTGCCTCTATCAAAGTGTTTTCCAACCTTTTTTATCTCACAGCACACTTGAACCTGTAGTTAAACTTCCACGGCACACTTAAATTATGTTGATCAAAAAAAGGGTAAAAACAGCATGAATATACTTATGCGCTTTGAACTTCTTTCAAAAAGAATTTAATTAATGATCTTTAAAAATTTGCACAACACACCTAAGATCCTCTCACAGCACATGGATGTGCCATTGAAGATCACTGCCTTTACCAGGACAAGCCCACCAAGAATGGGTGGGGCGAGACGACCTATCACAGCAAGGAGGTGGCTGCAGGGTGTTAATAAATCAGAGGGACCATTCTCATCTCACCTCCGTGTGTGGCACGGCCAGGAAGGGTGAACCCTTGTCCTCCCAAGACTGTTTCTGCCCTGTCTTCCCCAACCGCTATGGACACCACCTTCTCCCAGGCGGGAACCTCAGTGGTGCTGCCACCATCTGCCTTATCCTCAGACTGATTGTACAACTCCACGAATATAACCTATGAAGGCACCTGGCAGGATCCTCTCAAACCCTTTAGGAGGGTGCTGACATCCCTCCCCTCTGCCACAGGTTCTCCAGCTGCCTTGCCTCTCCCCATACAGCCTTGCCCTCTGGGGTCACTCCCACCCTGTTCCCGCAGCCCCAAAGCTCAATCCCAACACACACAGTACACTCCCTCACTTCCTATTCAAACACTACCTCCTCAGAGAGGCTCTCCCTGACCCCGGACACGCTCTGTCCCCTTAGTCTGCTGGCTCTTTCTTCAGGAGACTGGCCTTGCCTTATAGTAATGCTGTCTGCCCAGTTGGCTAGCTGTGCTGTCAGCCCCCCAGCACCCCAGCCTGAGTCTTTGTTTTGTTCATGTTACATTCCAGAACCTTCAATGATACTGCTGTACAGTAGGTGCTCAATATAGACTCGTGAGTGACCAGATGCTCTGGCCCCTGCCTACCTCCTCAGCAGAGTCCTCTGTCACCTCCCAGGCTCCAGGAGCAATAGCATCGCAGGTAAAATCTGCAAATAACTCAACATGCAACTTCAGGTCTCTGTGCTCTGGCCTGTATTATTCTTTCCACCTAGTACGCCATTCACTCACTCCATGGTCAACCACATCAACTTCTATTCATCCTTCAAAACCCAGCTTGAGTATCACCAACTTCATGCAGCCCTCCTCAAAGCCCAGACATCCAGGCTTCCTCATCTCGGCTCTGGGTAAGCATCCTACACATAATTCAATCACCTTGCCATTCAAAAACTCTTTTTGTTTCCACTTCCAGCTTCTCCTATTGGGCTGTGTGCTTCGTTAGGCACAGCCTCATCTTTCTCACTATTAATAGGGAACCCAGCACCCTTTATGTACTAAGAAAAGATCAAAAGAACAGTCAAGTGAAGAAAAAAACAAAGAGAGTCCGTCATGCCCACTGTAAGGGACAAACAAGACCTAGCTGATGAGCCTTCTCTAGGGAATACTGAAAAGAATCCTCATGGACCTGAATTAAGCATTCCTAGTTATGTGACTACCATTTATCAAGCATTTGCAATGTGCTAGGCTGTCATTTGATGCTCCGGACAACTCTGAAAGGGAAGTACATCTGCCACCCACTACCCCACTTTCAGGGCACGCAGAGGTTCAAAGAGGCTCTGTAAGTTGCCCAGGGTCATGCGCTTAGCAGGTGGAGGAAGCAATGACTTCAACTGGGCCCAGAATTTGCTGGCTCCAGTCTTCACTCTGGCCAGGTGCGGGGTGATATATTGGGTGGGGGTGGAGAAGCAGGTAATCCAAACTAGCAGGATTGGACAGCGCTGCTCCCTGTTCAGTTTTGACGTAGGGAAAGGATCTGGGGGGGCACTTCTGATCCTAAATAGGAGCACAAAGCCCACTCTGAGCAACCAGGCTGACTCTGCACAAGCCTTGGCAGCTGAGGCTCAGCGGTAAGTCTGCGCCTGCAGAGACAGGGTTGGAAGGGACATTTGTCCCTCACATAAGGGGAAATGACTCAGAGACCCTGCATTTGATGCATCAAGGGTCTTCGAAAGCATTATCTCATTTACTTCTCACAGCAACCTGGAGTGGTGACAAGGCAGGGAACAGGGTTATTCCCCATATCATAGATGCGAGAACCAGTCACATGCTTTCCATTTACACATTCAAACCCTTCCAAAGGGCTTAAGGTGTACTGGGCTTGGCAGAGGAGAGGTCTCATTCAGTCCTCAGCTCAGCCTTGCACCTGGGTGTTATCAGTATTTTGAATTTACAAACAAGGACCCTGAACTCCAATAAGGGGAGAAATATTCATTTGTTTGTTCATTTAGCCACTCTTCCATCGCTCAACAAATATTACTGAGTACCTAGAATGTGCTAGCAAGACAATAGTGAACAAAACGAGACACATGTTTGCCAGCATGGAGGGAAAAGATAATAAACAAACACAGATATAAGGATTTGAGATAAGAATTATGTAGATATTAAGAAGGAGTGATGGGGTTGTGATTGGGGTGCTGATCTTGTTTGGGTGGTCAGAGAGGACTTCCCGAATGACACTGGAATTAGGACCCAGTGATAAGAAGGAGCCAGATGCACCAAGATCTGGTGAGGAAACTTCTTGGCAAAGGGGACGGCAAAAACCAAGAGCCAGGGATAAGCCCAGTATATCCGAAGGTCTAAAAGGAGGCCAACATGGAGGAGGGTGGTGGCCAGAGAGAAGATGGGGTGGAGAAAGCAGCAGGAGGCGCCCCTGCCCTGGCCGCACGCTAGTTCCTCTGATCTCAAATTGCACGTCCGAAGAAAATCAGTTCCAATGTCCACACAACTTAAAAATAAAAAATAAAAGCAAAACTCCTCCAGTGACTATAGACCAGAAAGATAAGGCCTCATACTTCTGAATAAAGAAACAGACCTGAATATCCTTAGAGCTTAATTTGGGCCCAGCACACAAACACATGTTTGTTGAATAGATGCTGGGCAAAAATGATTTATTCCTATTATATACACAATGAGCAGAGAGTAGTCTGCAAAAACCTGGACTGATGGGACTTCTGGGCTTGAGAAAGGGAAGTAAAGATGAATCAAGGTTCATCTGATGCCACCACACGGGTTACACACTTCGTAGCACTCAAGCCCACCAGAAGATACAGGCTCGAAATTTAGAACTGCAGATATATTTAGAGAAATGCACGATGCCAGATGCATAATGGGTTACTAAGGGAAACCAAGATGGCCTAATTTTGAAATCTGACATTAAGAAAATGTTTCCCCAGTCCTATATTCCCCTGCCAGAGTCAGAATCCGGGACTGACCCAGGGGCTGAGTTTTTCTCATGGGCAAAGCCAACAATTATAATTATACTCTAAAAAGGAAAATGAAACTTCAGAATGGCGGGGTGGGCAGGTAGCCACGGCCACGGCAAAGGCATGGCCGGTGGTAAGGAGAGAAGTAGCACCTTGTAATCGCTTTTAGAGTAAGCTGCAAGCTTGTCTGACCTCTGCTTTTGGAGTCGAGGACCTTGTCTTCAGACTCTGCCTGCCCCAAATCTGCAGAGTGTGTTTCTTTTTTTTTTTTTTTTTATAATTTTATTGAATCATAATTCTGTACATTGGTGCAATGCGCACCAGGAGCTCAGACATTTGTCAAGTGAATGAACTAGCAGGTAGCTGAGGCACTGACCAAGCAATACGGCCCCAGCTGAGCTCCCTGAAAACAGGAACACACGAAAGATATAAGCAGAAGCGGGGCATTTCTGAACCAGTGACACAGGAAAAAGCAAAGACAGCTGGTAAGAAAATGTTTTTGAGAAACCTTGATCCAATATTTGAAGAGCTGCCCATGGAAAGGTACGCGCTATCAAAGCCCCCCAAATTAACTTTTGGCAGACTTTAAGAACTTCTTCCGAGCAAAATGTTTCCCAGATTGTGTTTACTAGAACAGTGGCATGCTAGCTTTCAGGAGGTGGGGTACACTGGCGGGTGGGGGGAGATTTCTTTCCAATTTATTCCACATGGGTTCATCAAAGGTAAATGGATGTTCTCACTAAAGGATGTAGCTATTAGCCCTTCTCAAACTTATGTGAAACTATATTCTAATTTCACCTTTGGGGAAAAGAGAAATAAGAGTTGCCTGACAAAAGCATTGTATGAAGTGGCACGTGGTACGCCTGTACTTGAGCACCTTGAGGATGTAGATTTCAGCTGTATACAGACAGAGATGCGACCTGAAAAGCTGAAAACTAGAACCATGGGTTCATTCTCCCATGGACTTTCCAGCAAAAAGGCCCTTACACATGAGACAAGCTGTCCCTTTCTGCCACTGGGGTCCAAATGAGTGGATGTTCTGGTTATTGCAAAGGGATCACAGAGGTAATCAATGATGAGTAGGAGGCTTAATGACAATGTAAGTTCCTGCCAGAACCCAGTTTGACTATTTTCATAGAGTGTTTTCTTTTTTTTATTTTTTGACAGATTCTCATTCTGTCACCCTGGTCGAATGCCTTGGCATCGTAGCTCACAGTAACCTCAAACCACGCAGGCTCAAGTGATCCTCTTGCTGCAGCCTCCCAAATAGCTGGGACTATAGGCCCCTGCCACAATGCCTGGCTAGTCTTTCTATTTTTAGTAGAGATGGGGTCTCACTCTTGCTCAGGCTGGTCTTAAGCTCCTGAGCTCAAGCAGTCCCCTTGCCTGGACCTTCCAGGGTGCTAGGATAACAGCGTGAACCACCATACCAGGCCTCTCATCTGGTATTTTCTAGAACACATTGTTGGCCTGCCTTCTTCATTCATCCATCCATTCTATAAATGGTCATTGAAGGCCTTGCATCACTTGGCAGTGGTTGAGTCAAACCTGGCAAGGTGCAGCTCGGTGAATGCCTATTGGGGAATTCAGACGATGAGAAGTATGTTACACAAATAATGACTTAATTAAGGTTTTAAATATGTTACAAAGGAAACAAATGGTGCAAAAATAAGAGTATCTGACACAGGGAACTTGTCCAGTCCACAGTTTCAAGATGAGCTCTCTACGGTAGCACAGATGCCACGTTTTTCAGACCTTCAAATATGCAGGTCCAAAACAAATCTCTGCCATTCCTCCAGGAAACAATACCCAAAAAGGTTTGGAAACACCACACAGGCCCATTCAGGACAGAAGCCTCCTCTCTAGCACAAATCTCATGTATGCTCTATTTGAGACTATGATTGAATAGGTATAAGGTAGGTAGCCAAGTGATTTCAAATCCTGCTGCTCTGCAGACCATATTTAAGTAGCACTAATCTATAAAACATTAAAAAGAAAAAAAAAATGGAGAGCTAGCTATACCATGTTCATGGACTCTCTCATAAAGATGCCAAGTTTCCCTAAATTAACCTGTGAATTCAAGGTATTTCTAATCAAAATTCCCAGAGTTGTTTATTGTTGTTGATGACATTATTTAACCTAACAAGCTGATGCTAAAATTCATTTGGAAGACTAAAAAAGTTCTGGAAAAGAACAAAATGAGAAAGTTGTCTGACCAGCTCAAGGCTTAAAATAAAACTATAGGTATGGTATTAACACTAAGATAGATAAAAAGACCAATGGAATAGAACAGAGAGTCTAAAACCAGACCTGCACTTGCAGGAGAATTGTATGTGAAGGATAACCTTACAAGTCAGTCAGGAAAGAATGAATGATCAGTAATTAAGGCTTAAAAAATGGCTATTTATATTTTAAAAAGGACATCTACCTCATACCATGTTAAAAACATTAATTTCCACACAGATTGTATTTCTAAATGTGACAAAAATCAAGACTTTAAAACGCTTAGAAGAAAATGTTTATAACTTTGAGGTAGGGAAATATATCTTAAATAAGACACCAGCTGTCCAAACCAAAAAGAAAAGATTGACAAATTTAACTTCAATAAAATCAAAACTTCTATACACAATATATAAATAACACAGAAAAGCCACATACTAGGAAAAGATAACAGTATCTAGAAAGCATCAAGAATTCATATCTATAAGGAAAGATAAATAATCCAAATAGAAAAGGATATGAACTTGAAGTTCACAGATAAGGAAATCAACATACGAAGCAAAACAACATACGAAGGTACTTAATCT
This sequence comes from Arctocebus calabarensis, assembly GCA_963573935.1. NCBI lineage: Eukaryota > Metazoa > Chordata > Mammalia > Primates > Lorisidae > Arctocebus > Arctocebus calabarensis. The sequence continues at coordinate 33,286 of CAUYON010195209.1, read as the reverse complement.
AAAAAGTCATTAGAGAAATGCAAATTTAAAATAATGAGGTATTATTTCACACCCATCACAGTGACAAAACAAAAACTGACCAGACCAAGGACAGTCCAGATGTGAAGCAGTAGAAATTCTCACACACTCTTATTTAGAGTGTAAATTCGATCAATCCCTTCAGAAAGCAATTGTGTATTCCTTGATAAAACTGATGACGCCTATACCTTACAACCCAGAAATTCCAATCCAGAAAGCTTGGATAAGACATTGACCTCATGTGCTTACTAATAAAGGGAAATGAGCCACAGTCTAAACACCTGTCAAGCAGACCCAGAGAAATACAATGTAGACTATTCATACAATGAAACAGTCTACAGCCAAATAAAATAAAATAAAATAAATAAAAAGGACCAAAGTTACATGTACCAATATGGATACATCTCAAAACCAATGTGGAGCAAAGAAACAAAGTTATTACAAAAATGTAAGCAATGGATAGCATTAATACAAATATTTTAAATTTGCAAGAAAGACCTCAGCAGTGTGGGAGGCATATACGTATGCATAACTAATATAAAGATGTACATGAGAATAAAACTAGTATTTTTATAGTTTCATGTGTTATGTTTAAATCTTTAATCCAATGTGAGTCTATCTTCGTTAATGGTGAAAGGTGTGGGTTCAATTTCATTCTTCTACAGGATGCCAGCCAGGTTTCCCAGCACCATTTGTTGAATAGGGAGTCTTTTCCCCACTGAATGTTTTTAGCTGGTGCCAATGTTGAACTGGTAATCATCCTTCAAGTAACAAAAAAAGAAGTGAAAAGAGTTGCTTGCTCAGGAAAGGACTTTCTTATGGATTACATTTGAATAGGTTCATCAGTAGATATCTAATAATAGTTCCCCCAAAATATATGGAGAATTAAATAAGCTTTTTTATAATACTAGTTGGAGACATCAATATTGCACTTTTAATAACAAATAGAACAACCCCAAAAAAGATCAATGAGAAAATAAAGAACTTGAACAACACCATCAGCCATTTGACCCTAATAAATATACACAGATTATTTCACACAATAACAACAGAATATGCATTATTCTCAAGACCACAGGCAGAACAGATCATATGTTAGGCCCCAAATGAGTATTAATAAATTAAAAAAAGATTTAAATTATACAAAGACAGTTTTCTGGCAACAGTGGAATGAAGTTAGAAATAAGTGACAGAAGGAAACTGGAAAACTCACAAGTACATGAAAAATAAATAACATAGTCTAAACAGCAACAGAGTCGAAGAAAAACTCCCAAGGTAAGTTTAAAAAGTACCTTGAGATGAATGAAAATTAAACATATCAAAATTCATATTATACAGTAAAAAAAGTGCTCAAAAGGAAATTTTTAGCTGTCTATTCCTACATTAAAAAAACTCAATCAAATAAACTCCTTCAACTTAAGGTATTAGCAAAAGATGAGCAAGCTAAACTCCTAATAGAAGGAAGGTGTGACTAAAGATTATAATGAAGATAAATCAAATAGAGAAGAGAAAAATAGGCATTAAATTCTATGGACATCAAAAACATAAAGGTAATTATTAACTCCAGGAGAAAAATATTGAGGTTGTTACATGAAACAAACCAGTGGCATGATTTCTGAGCTAATTATGAGGCTCAATGGAAGATAATCACTTACTCTGCATTATTTCACTCATGTGGAACAGGTATTGTGACATAAAAATTATGAAGAAGGAAACATAATTGTTAAAAACTAATTGGCTCTGTGGTAAACAATGCTTATGTTAATTGATTTTCAGATGTTGAAATAAACCCATAGAGAGAAAATAATAGACAAATATTGCTTAAAGTGAGCCTTAAAGAGAAATATAAATATAACACTGTCTTAAAAAAGTTCATGCTTAGAAATAGGTATAGAATTGGGGAGGGAGATGTTAGAGAAGTATGGACACACAGACATACTTGTATTATAGCAGGGAGACTCAAGAAAACTGAGTGTACTTGAAGGAAAAAGAAATGGAGCATGTTGATGTTATCTTAGTCCATTCAGACTCCTATAAAAAAAAATCATAAATGGAGGGGCTTATAGACAACAGAAACTGATGCAGGCTGGGAAATTCAAAACTGAGGGGCCTGCAGATCTACTGCCTGGTAATGGTGCCCTTTCTGATTTATAGAGGATAACTTTCTTGCTGTGTCCTCATATGGTGGAAAAGGTGAGGAGTCACTCTCAGACCTCCTTTATAAGGGAATTAATTTATTTAGAATGGCTCCACCTCTCTGACTTAATCACCAGGCAAAGGCCACACCTCCCAATACATGATCTTTGGGGCTAGGATTTGAACAGATGAGTTTCAGGGGGACATAAGCATAAGCTCGTAACAAATACATTCATGTTTTCCTTATTTGAATTTTTGCTTGCAAACCAAACAAACAAACAAATATATAGCTACAAATAAGGAGGCTTAAGGAAAGTATTTGGGCGATAATGTCTAAGTAAGATTATACTTCTGTTTTTATAGCAACAAATTAAAGTCTAAAACTCAAAAACTGAAAATAAGAGTGAAGAAAATGAAAAAAATGGCAAAAGTATATTATTTAGGACTATAGACCTGATATAAGCTAAATTTAAAAATTAAACAAAAGCAAAATTTTTTAGTAGGAATTGCTTCTAAAATGGAAAGCCTAGGATTGAAGATATATGGGGCAAGGAATTTTTGTACCATTGAATTTTTTCCAAAATATAAATGATTTAGGAAATGAATAAAAGTGAAAAATAATCAATTTGTTTCAATAAAGAAGAATATTATATTAAGAGTCCTGGTTATCATTTAAAGTACTTGGAAGACCAAATTGTCAGTGACTCCTCAACGTAGTGGGCAGGTAACCAGACAGTGCCCAAAACAGGTACAAAACATATGTCAAAGGCTTGACAGACTTGTGATTGTAATCAGGAAGTTCAATAATTTCTTTTCCTCAAAGAGCAGACAATTAATCAGCCAGTGAAACAGCCATCTTAGAGAAATCATCTCTTACTGTCATTTCCTGTTGTTTTTGAGGTAACAATCAATGCAATACAATATCAAATAAACTAAGAAGAGCGAGTATTCAAAAATAAAATGACCACACAACCAGTATTTTCAGATGGCATGTTATGTACTTAGAAAATGAAAATAATTAGAATTAATAAACTGGTTAAATAAAGTATTCAAACCAGTGCAAAGACTATATCCAATTCCAGAAAATTCAGTCATTTCAACTGCATTAGCTATTATACATAATGAAGAAAAAGATAGCATCAGAAACAAACATGCGTGTGAACAGAATGCCAAACTTTTAAAACAATTTCCTATGTGTACTTTCTCAACTTTTATGTCCTTTTACTCTATCACTGATTGATATAAATTCCTCTTTGGTTTCAAAATCAGAAGCATATATCTCGTGGATTATTTTACTTAACCTGTCAGCTAACATAGCCTTTTCTTTCTTTAAAGAAGTCTGCTTTTTATTGATATTATACCACACCTTCCAAAATTGCCTCTTATTTTTCTGTTCGATGTTTCTCTCTATATTTGAATTCTCTTTTTCATGTACTGTTTTAAATATAACTTAATAGGGTTTTTTTTTAGCCCCTTTTTCTTATCACTCTGAAAACTCATATTCCATAACATAAGTACACATATTCATATAGAAGATGCCAAAAATACTAAGTCCATCCTGTATTGTTCCCATAGAGTTTAGGGAAACTTTACTTGGATACTTCTCATATATCCCAAATGTTGGTACCTAAGATCCGCCCAACTCCTCGTATCAGTGCAGGGCTCCAGTATCAATCCACCTATGTAAGTCAGGATATGGGTTTGATATTTGATTCACCCTTCTTGTTTCTCTCATTCATCTACTGTTCTCCCTAAATATTATAAATAATCCATAAACAAATCTTAAATCGTTCCTAAAGAAATCATTGCTCTTCCATAATGTACCTAAAATTTATCAATTCTTCTCTTTACTTCCATAATTCTCATTAGGTCTACCATTATCTTGCACAGGGACTACTACCCTGGACCCTAAACTGTTTCTGTAATGTCTTATCATTTTTTTATTCCCTTTAATATGTTTTACACAGCAATAAGAGCCACCGTTTAATGTAACAATCTTGCTATGTTATCCTCCCACTTAAAACATTTCAATAGTTCATCGTGTCTGCTTAGAATAAAGGCTAACCTTAAAATAGTTGCTAAGATATTCTGATCCCTGAGTTTTCATTTTAGCATTATTTCTCAATATAGCTCTTAGAGTTAGCGATTCACGCACACTAGGTTTCTTTCAATTCCTGAAACTGCCATATAATTTGTTCTCCAGGGGTTGGGCATATTGTTTCTGATGCTTAAAATAGCATTCCTTACATTGCTTTGATAGTTATTCTTCTTGATTCTTAGATCTCAGTTTAAATGTCACTTCATCAACTATCTCAAACTACATTTCTTTCCAGTTTCTTTCTAGGTTCTTCTGCAAGAGTCTCCACTTTCTTTCTTTTCTTCTTTTTTTTTTTTTTTGCAGTTTTTGGTTGGGGCTGGTTTTGAACCCACTACCTCTGGTATATGGGGCCAGCGCCCTACTCCTTGAGCCACAGGTGCCACCCTCTACTTTCTTTTATTACCTGTGTTATAATTGCATCTCTCCTAGGTTATAAACTCTTAGATGGCAAAAGTTGTATTTGCTTAGTTCACTTTTGTCTGACTAGTGCCACATTAAACATGACTCTTACTAAGCACATGGTCTTGCTTCCTGTTTCATAGAGACATATTTCTCTCAATTTGTCCAGCTTTTACCTATAAAAATTCACATGTGCAGTAACCATCTGTCACTTTCTTCATTCTCAAGGAACAGATTCTTCTGTTAGCTTTTTAGTCTACACATGTGCATCCATGTACTGATATGCTTCTAACTGAACATTGTCTATTCACTTTCTTATAAGTTCTTTTTTTAATATTCCCCCCACTTTCCGGTAGATATTATGCTTCAGAGGATAAAAGTTCAAATTTTCTCACTAATTAAAAATATATGGACTTGAAGCTCTTTTTTTGTTTCCTTTGGGTGCTGCTCTCTCCATTTTCCTTCATCATGAATACCTCCAATAAAAATTTCTATCTCTAGCGCTTTATGCTCTACTTAGTGTTAGAACAGAATAAATTTACTAAAAATGTATCAGTCACTGTCTTTCCTGATTAGAGACCATTTGATGGCTTTCCACTGCCTCCAACAAAATCAAACCTTTTATAGCAGAACATAAAAGAAAAACTCTCCTGTCTTCCTGCTGCCTCCTTGTGACCACTGTATGCCCTTGATTCCTTAAGGAAGACAAAATTCCAGATGTGTCATTCAAACCAAAATAAATTCCCAGTAGGTTTACTGGTATCACATCTATTCGAACCTCAGAATGAGGCATTACTTGGAAGTGAGGATTTTGTGAATGTAATCAAGTCCAGACGAGCTCATCCTGGATGAGAGTAGTTTCCTAATCTAATGACTGGGACCAATTTGTAATGAGGGAAATTTTTCACACAAAGATGTACACATGGGAAAGACTATGTACACAAAATATAGAGGAGAATACTACCTGAAGACAGAGGCAGGGATTGGTGTGACACGTCTGCAAGCCAAGAAATGCCATAGATAACGCAATTTCTGAGTACCAGACAAGGAGAAGCGGCAAGGAAGGATTCTCCCCTAAAACCTTCAGAAAGGGTATGGCCCTGCTGACATCTAGTCTCCGATTACTGTGAGAAAATAAGTTTGTGTTGTTCTAAGCCACCTGCTTTGTGGTAATTTACTCAGAGGTCCCGAGGAATTAGTATACCCTGGCATCAGGGCTATAACTCTTCATTCTTGACAATCATAATAAGACTGGAAACCATTTGTAAATTATAGGTTTTTAAGTATATGGGGTGTACCTATGCCACTTTCTTCACTGTATTAGGAGTTCTTTGTTACTGTGATGCTGTCTAAAACAAAAGATACTAAAGTTTCATCTGGGATTGCTCATAGTCAACGGAGGTTTAGTAAGTAAAGCAATTGAGAATAGCCAGGGTATCCAAGAGGCCTCTACCTTCTCTTGTAAATGAACTCTCTAATGTCAGTCTTTTATCTAGAAAGCATTTAAGGAAAATCATAGAAAACGGCAACTTGAAGCAGCAACAAAATAATCTCTACTGTTGCTTGTCCTTCTTTTTCAGTCACTATTGCTAAGAACCTTGCCACATTTAGAGGCTTTACCAAGAAAATGGCTAAGTAGTAAATTAAACAATCCCCCAGTCAAGGGGGAATCAGGGTTTGTTGAATCAGGGTTGACTTTTGTTTTGCTATAGGACATCAGGAGTCAGATGAGACTGATAAATTCATTTCATTTATGTTGTCTACTCAGAGGGCCACTGTACTCGTTCAATTCTATGGTCATAATTTTCTAATTTCTGCATATAGATGTTCCTACATCTTCAACTTTCCAATAAAAGCATTAGCAACATACACATACGTTTTACATCACAAATCAAAGACAATCACCTAGTTAATCATTTTATTGTATCTATCTCTGGAGATTGTGAGTTATCTTCATTTGCATTCAAAAGAGAAGACAAAATTCCTAGTCCAATAATAAAAAAATGCTTAGTTTTGCTGGCTCAGTAATGCAGACTAGTAAAGTAAGATATGTGCATGATTTTTTTTTCTTTTATAATATTTGTACTTCTGAAGGTTAGGGTACTTCTGTGGGAAAAAAAAATCTCTCAGTGATATTTTAGTTTGAAGACTCAAAGCTAAAATGCACAAAATCTTGGTGAGAGCCAGGACACTGTCTGACAGAGGAAAAAGGTCACCCATTGATGCTTCAGCCTCTTCTACAAACACCGAGACCTCTGGGGTATCCTTCAGGAAAATCCTGTCAGAAGAAACAGCACCAGAAGCAACCCTTGATCGGAGCTGTAACGGTAATCATTATAATTGCACTACTAAAGCTAATGAAAACTATATTGGAATTCATCCTTGAAATAGTCACAGCAAAGTACATATTCTTTCCGTGCTGTTAGTCATGAAAAAAGCATTGTGGGAGTAAATGTCAACTTAACTCTTTTTCATTTGATGTATCAGCTAAGTTCATAGAAAAAAATCCAGACACAGCAATTACAAAGATGGGCAAATGACAGAGAAAACAAGTCTGTCTGATAAAGAGATATTTCAGGGAATATGTTATTATAATGCAAATGCTACATCTTGCTGATGTTTTTTGTTGAAAAGAGAGACTACTTCACTGCTGTCGTCAATGTAAAGCAAGCACGGTTGGCATGTTGGACAAGTTGAGCCCCCAAGTTCATTTCCACTTTGAAGCAGACTCCTCCAGGAAACAGGTAATGAATCTGCCAGTCCATGTGGATCCCTGAGAAGATAGTGCTTCAGCTGGTGAGTGGTACCTGTCAGCCCAGGCATATCTGTGAGGAGATGATGACCTTATAGCTGTCAATGTCTTCAAATAGCAGACAGATGGCAAGAACAAGCCTGACAACACCAAGATGAAGAATCAAAAAATTAAAGGTAAACAAAATCACTTCAGTCTGGTTCACAGTGAGATGTACTTTGTCATTGAGTTTTGGTGTCAAAGAGCTCTAAACATGCTAAAACTGGCAAGATAATTTATACGTTACATTCAGCCCACTCAATGGCATATTGGACATTTAACATGCTGTTCATATTGAGAACTTATTCTAGCTTTATCATTAGCAGCTGTAGGAAGGTTGACATTGATTCCATCACCTCTATTTCTCCCTTCCCAAAGACAAAGTAAGCTTTTCTTCACATTAAACTTGATTTGCCTGACCTATTTTTTTCCCAGACTTAGAAGAGGAACTAGTTATTGACTGAGAAAGTAGAGAGATTTTTCTTTTCTTGAGGAAAATTTAATCAGTGAAGTAATCCGAATTTCTCATCAGAAGAATAAATAGAAAAATGTCACAGCCTCACTGTACCACTTTTTAAGTGGGTGGAATATTCATCCACCAGTTAATTTCAGAATATTCTTCTGAAATGTATTGGGACCCTGTTCATCATTATGGATAATTATTCTTCTTTTAAGTAAAACTATCTCTTTATTATTTTCTGATTTACTTATGTTACACATTCTACTGTATCTTTTAGAAACTCATTCCATTTTCCACAAAGAATCTTCCACTTGATATTTTAAATAAACCATTCACCTTTTATAATTTTCAGAAAATGAGATTTCTCTTAGTTATAGTATGTCCTTCTTCACCTTATCTCTTTGGTCTTCTTTGATTAGAAGAGAAATTGATTTCCAGAACTCTTATCCTTCTTACTGGCCACACTCTTGTTTATGTGATTTGATACTGAGGTTCCAGGAAATGCTCTTCTAAGACAGATGACTCCCTGGCTCGGTTTTCCTCATGATCTCCATTCTATACCATCAACCTAAAGTACTTACGCTGAATATCAGCATGATTTCTTAACCTTACAGCTAATTGGATCCTTTCAATGTTTTGCTCAAGAAACACTTTAATATAATCTTGGTATCTGGTATTGTATTAATCCCTTTGGGGGAAAGGCAAGTAAAACATGATAACTTTCTTCATGAACCCCAGTGGAGAAACTTAGCCACCTTTCCCATTCCATATCAGACTGACTTGACTTACAGAACTTTGCCAGCAGGTTTATCCTCTGCTTTCCCTATGACAGGCTGGGCATATCAGAGAATACAAAACTCTAGAAATATATCACTCAACCAGTTACTGGTGGATATTAGTATATTAACATGTTGGCTCCTCTTTCTTTTGGGCAGGGTAATCCTAAGACTCCTGTTTCTCACATCTCCTATAATTCCTTAGTGTGAATAAGATCTTTTTTATCATGGCAATTTAATTGACAGCATCTCTTTAATTAACAATTTTCTATTCATTTTGTCTTATCCTTTCATAGTTTAATTTCCTCCCGAAGGAAAAGATTAGGCAAGAACTTAAACACAAGTTGTTTATCTGGGAAATTCAAGGAACCTTGGAAGAGAAATGGGCAAGTGAAACAGAGAAGAAACCAAACAATGCAAGTTTGCATTACAAAGCAGCAACCACAGGGGGTGCTTCCCTTGGGAGAGAGAAAAATACATGCCTCAGAGTTGTGCCAACCAAGGGAAAGAATAGCTGAGATTATACACAAACACTGAGATATGTTTAGTTCCCTGGTACTTCTGCCCTTCCAGTTGCACAAGTAGTGTAGTGCTCTATAAATTGAGGAAAGTCCTTAACACATGGAGATGGAGGAAGTTGGCTCTGGAAACCAGAATGAGCAGGCAGAAATGACAGGGTAGGAGATAGGCAGCATCTTCTTTCCTTCTCCACTTGCCTACCAGTGCTGTCTGGGATCTTCCCTAACAAATTACCGAAAGTAGGATTTTGGTCTCGAGAGTTGATCAGGTGGGATCCCAAACCATATTCAATAGTGAAGATACACAAGCTGTCATAACATGAAAATACCAAAATAAATATATAAGCAACATGCTATGGAGAAAAGGTAGGGAGTATGGAGGTGGTGAGAATCAGGACATGGGTCCCAGAGAAGATAAAGATTGAGATGAAAATTTTCGGAGCAGTGGAAGTTAGATAGATGAAGACAGAGAGAAGCGGTCAGGTACCAAGAACATTTCATCATGTTGTACTAAAGCATAAAGATGGGGCAGTGAGTGTTGCCTGGTTCAAGTGCACTCAATAAAAGTGATGCCTTTGCTTATACACAGTTTAGAAACAATAGCAATGCCAACTGAAATTTGACCAGTTTTTATTATCAAATATATGCTCAATTCTTAAAATATCAGTGATAATATGTTTAATTATGCTCTTGCCAGGTGCAGTGGCTCCTGCCTATAATCCTGGTATTCTGGGAGGCTGAGATAAGTGGATCCCTTTAGCTCAGGAGTACAAGACCAGCCTGAGCAAGAGTGAGATCCCATCTGGAAAAAAAATAGCCAGGTATGGTGGTGGGCACCTGTAGTCTCAGCTACTTGGAAGGCTAAGGCAAGGAGATCCTTGAGCTTAAGATTTTGAGGTTACTGTAAGCTAAGATGCCACAGCCTTCTACTGGGGGCAAAAAAGTGAGACTCTATCTCAAAAATAAATACAAAAGAAAAATATTTATGCTCTAAATTGCTATGGTTAAATACATAAGTGAATTACATATATGGATATTTTATTGTTTGCTATTTGATAAATGTTATACTTTATGAAGAAGCCAACCTGAAGAATCCCTCATTATCTAGTGCTCAGGTACGTGTGCTGGTTTCCAGAGTTGGTTATAGTTCAGAGTGATTTGAGGTTTCTTCTAATAATAGTATAATTTGCATTGTCAACCCAAACAGTGTGTCCTTTTTCTGTATCTAAACAGAAATAAATAATGATAACCCAGTGATTGTAAGATAAAGAAATAGAAGCTGAATTGCTTCTATTCTGTCCTTTGAAAATGCCAAGAGAAATGACAAAAGATAATGAAGTTACATTGCCAGGAAAATTAAATTGTCAATGTTTGAATGGCTCCTTTTTATCTAAATTGGGTACTGTAGCAAACTGTGTCCATGTTTGGCATCTGTCTATCGTTTTTGTTTTATGTTATTTGAATATTTGACAAATATATTGAAAATTTTAGAAATTTTTGTGATGAAATTTAGTGGAAATGTTTTGCTATAGAGCTATTTGAAGTCTTTAGAATGGATATCTAAAGAATGTATGCATGGGAGGATTACACATTTTGTATTTATTACAAAATGCAATGTCTATGAATTTCTCCTAAACACATACTTACATTTAAGGGGAACTTTCCTGTTAATAATCACACATATATATACACACTTTATTGTGAAAACAAGTTTTTATGTAATATTAAAATATATAAATTTATCAAAAAAATGATGACATTGATGATAATGTGGCTATAAAGACTACAAAACTTGATTAAACAAAAAGTCCATATATTTTTTATTTAACATAAAATTGATATTTGGGGTGTATAGTCATAAATTTAAATACATACATAGATACATATAACCACTACCACAAGCAGAATATATAAAAGTACAATTGCTCACCAAAATTTCTTTATGATATTTATCTATATTAATATTTATAACCTCTACCTACCCTTAACTAGTAGCAAATATTTATAATGAATATAAAAATTTTCTCTAGGACATCATGCAAATGGAATCATACAGTATGTAACTTTTGTGTCTGCTTCTTTCACAGAGCATAATACCTGGCATCTAGATCCATTCTCATTTTTGCATGCATAAATAATTTGCTTCCTGCAGTTGCTGAGTAGTGTTTCACTGTATGGATATACGACTGGTTGTTTTCTTCATTTTCACTTTAGAGTCACATGTCTTTATTTCCCCAATTTTGGGTGGTTATAAAAAAAATATTCTATAAACATCCAGAATAGTTTTTTTATAACATGAATATTCCATCATTTGGGTAAATGCCTGGTAATTGTACTCTTCAACTTACAGGGTACATATACAGAAATTTTTTTTAAAAATGTCCAAAATTTCCTGAGTAGTTGTAGTCTCACCAGCAAGGTATGAGAGTTTCAGGGATTTCCATGCTTTCCAGTACTTGTCTCTATTTTTTACTAGTCATTCTGTTAGTTATATAGTGGCATCTCAGTGTGCTATTAATAATTTACATTATTATAATTACATTGTATTTATAATTTACATTGCCTAAAAGAATAATGATATGGGACTTTTTTTCATATCTTTACTTTGCATTTGTGTATTATAGTTGATGAATCATCTATTTTCCTATTTTTAACTGAGTTGTTTTTTTTTCTAGCTTTATTGACAAATGAAAAGTTATATGTATTCAAGGTGTACACATGCCCATTTGATATATATATATTCATACATACTATGCGACATAGTTACTATGACCAAATTAACATATTGATCACCATACAGAGTGACCATTGTGTGTGTATGTGGTGAGGACAATTATCTACTCTCTTAGTAATTTTCGAGCACACAACTATACTTGCCATGTTGTAGGTTAGATCTACAGACTAATTCATCTTATTGCTGACAGTTTATACCCTTTGATCAATATTTATTCCTTTTCCCCTTCACCAGCACTGGCAAACCACCATTCTATTTTTGATTTGTAGAAGTCTGATTTCTTTTTAGAGTCCACATATAAGTGAGATCATACTGTATTATTTGTCTTTCTAAGCCTGTCTTATTACAATTAGTGCTATATCCTTTATCCCTGTTGTTGCAGCTGGCAGGATTCCTTTCTTCGTGACATAATATTTCATCATACATATGTGTACGTATAACCACAGTTTCTTTATCGACTCAACCATACACTGGCAATTAGGTTGTTTGTATATCTTAGCTATTGAAAATGATTCTTCTATGAAAGCGAGGGTGCAGATTTCTCCTTAAGTTACTGATTGCAATTTCTTTGGATATGTATACAAAAGAGGGATTTCTTGATCATATGGTAGTTATATTTTTAGATTTTGAGGTACCCTCAAAGACTCTATTTCCATAATGTTTGCGCTAATTTATAGTGTACGGGATAACGTATCTTCCACATTATCACCAACATAGTTATCTTTCATATTTTATGTTTCTATTGGGACAAGGTCTCTTTCTGTCACCCAGGCTGGAGTGAAGTGCCATGGTCATAGCTCCCTGCAGCCTTGAACTCCAGGGCTCATATGATTCTCCTGCTTCAGCCTCCCAAGTAGCTGGGACTACAGTTTGTTACCACCACACCCAGATAATATTTTTTCCCTTTTTTTTTTTTTTTTGTGATGGGGGTTGAGTATCTTAAAGTTGGTCTGGAACTTGTAGCCTCAGGTGACTCTCTGCCCTCAGCCTTTCAAAGCACTGTGATTACGGCTTGATCCACTGTCCTGCCACCTTTCATATTTTCAATAATAGACATCTTAGCGGGTGTAAGATAATAGTTCCTTATGACATTAATTTGCATTTCTCTGGTGATGAATAATATTAACCTCATTTTCATATACTTTTTGATTATTTGTATGTCTTGTTCAGATAAAAGTCTATGAACTTAGATCCTTCCCCATTTTTAGGCAGGTTATTTGTGTTTTACTATTGAGTTATATGAGTTCCTTATAGATTTTTGATAGATATTAACTTTCTCAGATTTGTGGTTTGCAAACATTCTCTCCCATTCTGTAGTTTCATTTTGTTGATTGCATTCTTTGTCTTGCAGGTTTCTAGTTAGAAATAGTCCTACCTGTTTATTTTTGGTTTTGTTGTCTGTGCTTTGGGGGTAATATACAAATAAGTCACTGTCCATACCAATGTCAGGTAGCTTTTACTTATATTTTCTTCTGGTAGTTTTATGGTTATAGGTCTATGTGTGTCTTTAATCCACTTCAAGTTAAGTTTTATGCTCAGTGCAAGATAGTGTCCTATTTCATTATTATTCCCTCAGACATCTACTTTTTGAAAACCATTCATTATAGAGAAAATCCTTTCTCCATTGTGTATTGGCACCATGGTCAAGATTAACAACCATATACACATAGGTTTATTTCTGGGTTTTATAGAATAACAGAAAAATAATTTGGCAAAATTCAACATCATTTCATGATAAAGGTTCTCAACAAATTACTTATAGAAAAAATGTGCCTCAATACAATAATGACCACATATCACAACATCACACTCAATATCGAACATCATACTCAATAGTGAAAAGCCAGAAGCTATTTCTGTAATATAAAGAACAAACAAAGAAAATCCATTCTCACCACTTCTATTTAGTAAAATACTCAAAATCCTAACCAGAGCAACCAGGCAACAAAAGAAATCAAAGTCACAAAAACTATAAAAGAAAATGTAAATTGTCTCTATTTATAAGTGAAAGTACTAAAAACTCAACAAAAAAATCTTTTAACATTGATAAATAAAGTGAGTAAAGTTGCAGGATTTAAAATCAATACACAAAAATGAATATTTCTATACACTAACAACCATTCTAAAAAGAAATTGAGAGAAACATCAAATTTACAATAGCATAAAAAATCCTTCAGAATGAATTTAACAGAGGATGTTAAAGATCTATACACTGAACTATAAGACAATAATGATAAAAGTTGAAGAAGACCCAATGGAAAGATATATCATGGTTGAAGATCGAAAAACCTAATATTGTTCAAGTAGTTATACTAACCAAAGTAGTCTACAGATTCAACACAATCCTTATTGAAATTCTAATGGCATTTTTCAGAGAAATAGGAAAAAGAATCCTAAAATTCATATGTAAGCAGGAAAGATTTCAGGCAGCCAAAATAATCTGGAACAACAACAATAACAACAATAACAAAAATAAAACATAGCTGAAAGTATTATATTTCCCAAGTTCAAACTATGTTACAAAGCAATGGAAATAAAAATGATATGAGACTGGGAACAAACACAGACACACAGGTCAATGGGTTATTTATTTTCTTATATTGACTTCTGAAAGCTCTTTGTATGACAATTAAGTTCATGAACTCTTTCTTGAACAAGTGCTACATTACTCATTGCTCAATATCACAACAATCACCTTCCAAGTACTTTGCTGGAAGAGCAAAATACCAATTCCAGTGCTTACCCCACCCTTCAAAGCAATTGTGAACCTCTTTTTCTTGAATGAGCATCAGAGCTTTCGTTGTAAGTCACATAACAACACACAACAAAAATAATGAATACTCCTCTGCAAACACCGCCACATATTGACATAAACGCAGCTGTGAGACACTTATAGAGCAAGGCCGAGACACTTTACCAAGTGTTGGTACAGTGCTGCCTACATAAGGATATAGTGATGGGTTTCTGAATTTGCTTGTGAGACCTTATATGACAAACAGCTCTGATGATCAATACAGAAAAAAAGGACCAAAACTGCTTGCACTTTGGACTAGACATTGAGATTGGTGCATAGCATCCCAAGGGGAGTATTTCAAAGGTGACCATGCTGATATTCTGCAATGACTATGTAGCGCTTATTCTAGGATGAGTTCACAGGCTTAACTGTCAGAACTTATATGTTTTAGACACAAGTATGTTGTATAGGAGATTTGCAAATATGTTCCTTCATTTTTCAATTTGTGTCAATTTTTATGAGTGTTTTTTTCAAAGCAAAACTTATAATTTGGACAAATTCCAGTTTATTGACTTTTAATAATTATACTTTTGTGTATTATGTCTAAAACCTCTGTGTAATCTCAGATCAGAAAGATTTCCTATGTTTTCTTCTATATTTTTATACTAGTATGATTTTACAATTAGTTATATTATTTATTTTGAGTTAATTTTTCTAGGATGTGAGGTTTACAGTGAGGTTAATATTTTTTCTTCTGAGATATCTAATTGTATGAATATAATTCATATTGCAAAAAAGCCTATCCTTTGTCCTTCAAATTTGCATCTTTGTCAAAAAAAATACTCATGATTGTGTAGGTCTATTTCTGAACTTCTATTATGTTCCACTGATATCCATGCCCATAACTTCTCCAGTATATCACTATTATTTTATCTTAACATCAAAATTTAAGATTAGATAATATAATTCTTCCATCTTTATTCTCCTCTTTCAAAAATTTTTGGCCTATTCTATTAATTTTACTTTCCACATACATTTTAAAATCAGCTTGTCTGTTTCTTAAAAATCTAGTTTGGATATTAATTGGAATTACATTGAGAATATAGATCAATCTGGGCTTATTTGGCATCTTTCCTGTGTTAATTATTTCAATTCATGTTCACAGAACTTCACTTCTCAATTTATTGAGGTTTTCTTTGATTTCTTTCATCAGTGTTTTGTGGTTGTCAACATTCAAGTCTTATATGTGTTATTTATGCCTAAGTATTAATTTTGAGACCTATTGCAAATGATATCATTTTAAAATTTCAAATCCATTCGTTACCAGAAATATATGCCTTGAATTTGCATTTAGTTAACAATCTAGAAGGGTGTTTTCTCTTTCTTGATGGGTTCATTGGCATTTAAGAAAAGAAATTGATATCCCTGTGAATAGGAAAAGTGTTTTAATCTTTCCAATTTAATCAAAGGAACGCCTTTGATTTGTTCCTCTCCTTGTTGCCTTGGCTAGGACTTCAGTGTTAGGTTAAGAGTGAAGAAAATTAAGGCTGGGAGTGGTGACTCACACCTCTACTAATCCTAGCACTTTGGGAGGCTGAGGTGGGTAGATCACTTTCACTTAGGAGTTCAAGACCAGGCTGAGTAACAGCAAGACCCCGTCTCTAAAACATAGCTGGGTGATGTGGTGAGCATCTCAATCTCAGCTACTTGGAAGGCTGAGGTAAGAGGATTGTTTGTGCCCAAGAGTTTGAGATTGCTGTGAGCTATGACACTATGGCACTGTACCAAGGGCAACAAAGTAAGACTCTGTCTAAAAAAAAAAAGGTGAGGAGAGTAGACATTCTTCCCTTCTTACTGATCTTAGAGGGAAAACATTCATTATTTTACTATTAACTTTGATGTTACTGGTAAATTTTTTCTAGGTGCCCTTTTCATATTGGGTAAGTCCTTTCTACAGCTACCTGGTAAAGTTTTTATCATGACAGGGTGTCGAATCCTGTCACATGAATTTCTTTTTCAATTATCATTATCATATCTCTTTGTTCTCCTTCTGTTAATATAATAGATTATCATGCATTCATTTTCAAATATGGAAGCATCTTGAAGTCATTCTCAAAGGAAATTTAATTTGGTCATGATGTATTATTACATTTATAAAATTATAGATTTCCTTTGTTAATATCCATAAAGATGGAATGTGTAGTTTTAGTTTTCCTGTACTACTTTTGTTTGGTTTAGGAATGGAAGTATATTAATTTGCTGTTGGTTCGTAGCAAATTACCATAAACTTAACGACTTGCTACAATAACTGTTAATTATTCCATGGGTTTTTCTGTGAGGAGTCAGAAGAATGGGTGCAGCATAATTGAGTTGTCTGTTTAGGGTCTCATAAGACTGAAATTAAAGTGTCAGCTGTGATCTCACTTGGAGCTTGGATTCATCTTCCAAGATCAAATGATTATCAGTTTCTTTTCAGGTATAGACCTCATGAAGGCTGCATTCTCCAGGCCAGCAAGAGTGTATCTCTGAAATTTTTTCTTTTAAAAGCTTGTCTGTTAGATCAGGACTACCCATTAACAGGTCCCTTTCGATCAACTCAAATTTAGGTGGTTAGTAACCTATTAGAAGAAATAGTATTGTCTCATATTCACTGGTCATGCTTCATACTAGTAGATAACAGGGAAAACTATCCTTAGTTCATCATACCCCCAAAAGAATACAAATTTTGGTGAAATCAATGATAAGTTTTAGAAATTAGGGTTTCAAAACAGGAGCTATAATGTTACTATTTTGTCAATAGGCCAAATATAAATATATTTTCTCTTTTAAAAATATATATTAACATGACTAAAATTATTAACAAGTTTTTTTAAATCATACTCTCTTTTTTTTACTAGCATAATTATATGAACAATGTTCAATATGATTTTGTCATTGTTTTTCTTTTCTTTCTTTTCTTGCTATTAAAACTTAACTGTCTTATTTTATGATTACTAAGGTAAAAAAAACTTTATGAAAGAGAAGAGAGGGCATTAGTGATTAATTATACTCTGAGTTTTAAATATTCACAGATTGATTTTTGCCAGAGGGATCAGCATTGTAAATATCAGAGAAAAATTATATAACATGACTATTTTTGAATTACAAAGAATTCAGTGCAGCTAAAGGGAGGGCGGAGAAATTTCAGGAGATGAATATCATGTTCTGTGATTGTTAATTGAACATGTGGATTTATCTCTGTCTCCACACTCAACAAAACAGTAAAAGGATTGAAAAACAGCAACAATTAACAAGAGGAAAAAACAAAAAAGACAGGGAAGGAGATAATACTCAGCCAAGGAATATCTCAGAATGACATGTCTAGGTAAATAAAATAAAGGTAGCAAATAGTGAACAATATTGATAGAATGTTTATATAGGAGAGACGTCTTTAACAGTTTAAATTAATAGATTATGTGATACATTTGATCATTTTAAGAGATTATATTTACTTTAGAGAGATTAGAAATTAGTTAGTAATTGAATATAGAAAACCAAACAAACCAAAGCATAATGACTACTTCCAAAGAAAGAAATATTGTAAATATGACCGGCCTGAGAATGGTGTGTACAAAAAATACTAATATACTTTATGTATATTCGTGTCATCAAAACTTATAACTACTGCTATAAAAGAATCTGATATGTTCAACAAACAATTTGTTTCCTCCTGATGCATAAAAGGTGTTAATAGCTCTTCTTGATTCTATAAATGGCAAAGTGATTATTTCTAACCAATGGACAATAAATGGACACAATGTACATTTCTAAATTTTCCCTAAAATATTAAAAAAAAATCTCCTTCACCTCCTTGCTATTCCCTCCTAGTGGCAGGTTGCAGACCTTTACGATAGAGGTCTTTGAGATAGCATCTTAAATTGGAACCGTTTGTAATGATTTTGGAGATTGGGAAGTGCAAAACTTTCTGTGTGGGTGGCAAGTTTGAGACCCAGGAGAGGCCATGGTACAGTTCCAGTCTGAAGGCATTCTGCTGGAAAACTCCATCTTGTGTAAGAAGCCAATCTTTTTGATTGAATGAGGCCCACACATATGGTAGAGAGCAATTTTCTTACTCAGAACTTCACTGCTTTAAATGTTAATTTCATCCAAAACACCCTCGAAGTTGACACATGAAATTAACCATCACCACTCACTGCTTATTTTCTTTTTTCTCCCCTTTATTCCTTTCATGACAGAAGTGTTTTCAACTGGCGTGTATGCTTACCTACTAAAAGAGCCAGAAGGGAAAGAGGGAGAAGTTTGAGGAGGAAGAGGGATGATTGATAAAGCAGTCTGCCTGAGTCATATGCAAATCACAGATGAAGATAATTTTGATCAGAAGGAAAGAGATGTCATCTGTTGAGAAGAGAGAAAACCTAGAGTAGCGCTCTCTATCTCTACTGTATACAGCAGTTTGGTTACATCTTCAGTGTGTAAAATGCTGTAATTTTTTTCTTTGACTTCCACCAAAAAGATATGGTTGCAGTCAAAGAGAATGTCATTTCCCCATTCACTCCCCTTTCACCAGCAGCAAGCGTGTCAACCCCTTGTTCCTCCAAGCTTTTTAGTCATAGGATTTAATCATATGTATTTAAATGACTGACTTCTTTGTAAAACCCCTATCTCTTTATTTCCTAATTCTTCACTCTTTATTTCTCTCCCTCAAAATTCTGTCACCTAAATATTGTTGGATATGTTTTTGTTAATTTTGTCCATTGAATTAATACAATCTCATGCCATTTAACATCATCCAAGGCCTCACTAAATATCAGGAACATGTTTGTGTCTCAATTGCATGTTGCAAATATCCCGGGCTTAAGGTGATTTCAACATTCAATTTTGTATGCACGTGCTTATTTTCATCCTCTATCAAAAACTTTAATTAATTTACACACTGCTTTCATGGAATTGCACTAACCATGTCCTTGTGACAGTCAATAATCCTTTCTCAGCCTCTGTACTCTTCTATCTCTGCAGGATTTCATTAAGTCTACTACGTCCTTGAAAGAATCTCATTTCTTGGTTTTATTATTCATTATTTTTCTTTTTCCTCAGACTTTAAAGATGAGCCAGCCTTAAAGTCTGGCTTGTTTTCACAAAGTCTACATTTTTTAGATCAGATGTTCATCCTTGGTACTCACAGTTACACATGGAAATTGTGAGGAAAAGTTAATGGCTTTTTATCTTAGCAAACTTCTAAGAAGGCTTTAGAAGTGAGCATCTTTCAAAAGATGTTATTTTCTCAAGCTAGCTTAGGATATTTTGAGCCGTTTGGAGATAATTGCATAACAAGCCTTACTTGGTAAGAAATGAAAGGACTATGGTGCTTTGATACCTAATGAAGGCCCTGTGCTGGCTGATCACCTAAGAAGACAGAAGTTGACGTACAGCTGGTGAAGAGAATTGCTGTGTGCAGCTAGGCTAAAATTAAGAGACTATATACTACAGGTGATGCTATTATTAGCATCAAAAAAAGATGTTTTACAATATTGAGGCTATCCCTAACTTCGGTAGCAAGGACACTGACTATAGTAATCATCACAAATATAAAAGCTTACTATAAGAAATAAATTGGTAGATGAAGCTTAAATCACAAAATAAAGAATCGGGCTCAAAATAAATTAAAACCTTCTCTCTGTAAAGGTCATTAAATACTCAGAAGAATTAATAAAATTTTTTTAATGAGGTCTTATTTCTTCAATGTTTTTAATGGCTGATATATATGATCTGGAAATAAAAACACAAGGCAAGGGATTGCACTAAGCAGGTTCTTCTTCTTATTATAGATTCATCTAATCATTATTATTATAGATTCATTTTATTACAGATTAATCAATAATACTATAAGAGTCCAGAGAATTACAAGGATCTCACAAACAAAAGGGGTAGGATGCCCCATGAAAAAGAAAAATAATTAAAGAAGATATTAGAGTATTAGTAAAAGGAAACTTTTTTTTTTCTTTTTGCAGTTTTTGGGCGGGGCTGGCACCCTACTCCTTTGAGCCTTTTTTTTTAATACTTTCAGAGTATACTGAAAATACATGAGAATATTTATTCAGATACTTGGGATAGACAAACACTTGCAAAACTCAGAAAGAAAACACAACTTTCAGGTAAAATTCTTCAGTTCTTTTACTGAAAATATTATGCCATTAAATAGCTATTCTTTATTTAAATTTTATTTCCCAATTTTTCTTAAATCCCAACTGATAATGTAGATGAAGAAACTGTGTGTACATACATACGTATGTGAAAGAGAGAGAGATGGGTATTCAGAACATAGATTATTATTATTAATTTCTTATCTTTACTTTTACTAATATTGCTTTTCTACTGGAACATATACAAACAAAATAGTAACTTCTCAGTCTTCAAATAACAGTTGGACAGAGAATCACATAATTGACCTCCAGGTGAGAAACTCTGCCTCATGCTAGCTCAAACCTTTGATCTGTCCAACACACTAACAATATTATTTTTGACAGAGATCCAGTGAATTTCAAATCTGGTCTCTAAAACCATTTATAGCTATAATCAACCCTTACAGGCAGCCTTATTCTGTATTTACAAATCCTTGTGGAACAGATTTCTTATTGAATATCCATTTTATCAGAAGAGAAGAGAAACTGAATATCAATTTCTTCTGATAGTTTTTGTCCCTAGACACATGCAACCATATTTAATGAAGAATTTGCTAGAAAAATAAAACTTATTCACAATCAATTGCCCCTTTTTTACCAACCAAATTCATCTGAGACTTCAGTAATGGACATTTGTAGGATAAGGTAGAAACTGTACTGGCTGAATATTTTATAATTTAGCCTCAATAAATCTTCTTAGAGAATACAAAGGATTGTCATTCTAAGCTAGACAATGCTATGAATAAATTTGGAAACTTTTACAAAAAGAAAAACCTGCCGTTTCGAAGGATGACTTTTTTTGTTTAGGACATCCCCAGAATCTAGCAACCTTACTGATAAGAGCTTGCTTTTGGGCTAAAACTGTCTGCATAATGAAATAATAGCTTTCATAGTTCAACTCAGGAGGGGAAGGGAAATCGCAATGGCCGCCAGCAGTCAGTGCTATGCTTTTACCATTGGTTGTTTTATTTAATCATAGATATCCTTACAGAAGCTTGTGGCAGAGTAAAGATCCACAGCCTGATCAGAACATTTGCTGAGAATTATTATAAAAATTTTTATAATAGTCTCATAGTATTTCAGACCTTAGGAATGAAGTTTTCGTATTAAGACTGTTCCTTGAAATATTGTGTCTGAATTGTAAATGATGGTCTTTAACATTGCCTTTCTAGACTAATTTTAATTTTAATTTTTAATCAAATAACTATTGGAAAGCACACTGAAGAGCCAAAATATGTATAAAGGTACACTAGAATTCAACAGGTAGAGGAAATCATGTGAAAGAATTGTTAAAACAAGTAAAAAATTTTAAAAAAGTGAATCAAGAAAAGGGTTGAATTAGAAGGAACTCAAATTTAGAAAATTTTAATTGTAATGTACTCAGGAAAGTATAGATTCATGTCTATGAAAAATTTACTTGTATATTTTCATGAGGCTGTAGTTTCTTCTATGTGTATGGAAATGAACTATTTTTTTGGTATCACGACAACAAAAATGTGAATCATTCACAGTATTTCAGGGGTCTACCTTGCGATTGTATTCATGTATTTATACTGTTCTTATATACGCAATTGTTTTAGATATTACTTTCAAAAACAAAGAAAGAAAATTTTCTCCTTTGCCTTGGAAAGCTGTGATGATGGTGAATTTTACGTAGCTAGTTGTCAGTTGCTTGGTCAAAGACCTGTCTACAAGTTGCCCTTAAAGCTGCTGTCTACAAGGCCTGATCCATAGACCAGAAGAGATCTGGGTGGCAGAGGAGGAGGTGAGTGGCAGGGACGCTTCCTCTGTGTTTATAGCTGCTCCCATCACTCATGTCACACAGCCTGAGCTCCTTCTCCTGACAGATCAGTAGCATTAGATTTTCATAGGAGTACAAACCCTACTGTAAAATGCACCTGAAAGGGAGCTGGGTTACGTGCTCCTTAGGAGAATCTAACGCCTGCTGATCTGAGGTGAAACTGAGGTGGTGAAGCTAGCACTGGAGTGTGGCCACACATACAGATTGTCATTCGCAGACAGGTTTGACTGCCCAGAGAACATAACAAATCAATTGCTTACATACTCATACCAAAACCCTACCAGTGGGTGGCAAGTGACGATTAAGCTGCATCTGGTGGCAAGCTTTATGTGGGAAGTGAGTTGAAACACTTCAACTGTACAACTGCATCTGGGGTAGGCTTTCAGTTAGATTCCAACACTCATTTTAGTCTGCATGTGGCCTGCACATTACTTTTTTCACCATTTCTGTCAATACTTCTTTCCAGCACTGTGAACTGGTCTCAGATACAGTTTTAGTAAGCCCTCTGGCTAACTCTACCAAAAATGAGTAAAAAACAACCGTCATGGAGAGCTTCTTTGCAAAGGGAGAAAGACCCAATGGTGAGACAGCAGAAGACTCTAAGCCTGCAAAAAAAAAAAAAAAAAAAAAAGAAAGAAAGAAAGAAAGCTACACTTAAGAGAAAATATCATAAGTCCTGTTTAGCTTACAGGCTCATTGCAACTTAGATCCCCATTCTCCAAGCCCACTTTATACTACATGTGGTGACATCCTATCAGATAAAGCCATGAACACTTCAAAACTGCTTTGCTTTGCCACATTGAGTCCAAGCACCCTGCATTAAAAGACGAGCAATTAAAGTTTAAAAAAAAATGAACAAAAGGAATAGAAGTAATTATTAACGGCCACTACTTCATCAAATGTGCATGTGTTTAGAGCATCACTCTTACTGGGCTAACGACATTGCTCAAGCTAAGAAGCCTTCACTATTGATGAGGAGCTGATCCCGTCTGATGCTAAGGACATTTTCTGCAAACTTTTAGGAGAGGCTATGTGTTCCTCTTTTGGCTAGCACCATTACTGGACAAGTTGATCAAACAGCAGAGGTTATGGACACACAATTGTTAGGATTAACAAGTCATCATAGTACACAATCCAGGTTTCCAAGTCTACCATCGTTGAAGAAGGCAACAATGCTTGTTTCTGTGTGACTTTTCCAGGATGATGTGTGGGAGGATATGTTATGTGCACTTTCATTGCCAGTCAACAGCACAGCTACAGAACTATTCAAGTCTTTAAATTACATATCAGAAAAACTAAATTGGTCATTTTGCATCAGGGCTGACCCAGATTTCACATTAATGTGACTTGTATAATTATTTCATTTGATATTACAATGTAATAATAGAAATAAAGTGTACAATAAGTGTAATGTGCTTGAATCATCCTGAAACACCTCCCCCATTCCAGTTTGTGGAAAAACTGTCTTCCATGAAACTGGTCCCTGGTGCCAAAAAGGTTGAGGGCTGCTGCCTTAAAGGTATTTTTAGGAATTGATTAAGGTTTAAATCTATAAACTTTGAGTAGAATGGAATACCCTCCTTAGTAAGGAGGGTATCTGGATAAGGTCTATCCGGTCAGTTGAAGGCCTAAGAGGAAAGGCTGAGTTCCCCCAACAGGAAGGAATTCTGCCTGTAGAGTACTTTCCGATTCAAAATGCTTCATCAGTTCTTTGAGTCTCCATCTTGAAAGCAGGCCTGCCCTAAAGATTTTGGAATTACTGGCCCCCCAAATCACATGAGTCAATTCCTTAATCTCTCTCTCTCTCTGTCTTTCCTTTTCTTTCTGTTTACACACACACACATGCATGCATGTACACACACAAGTACACACCCTCACATACACGCAGCCTATAGGTTCTGTTTCTCTAAGGAACCCTGACTAATCAGAAGCTTGTTCATTCATTATGCTCTTTGTGAACCTTCTAAAATGTCCTCTTTCATTCCTATGCCTAACACTATAGTCACTTACTTGATTTTATATGTTTATTAATATTCAGAAGCCAGAGCTTTCAGGATGTGGCATTTCTAGAGAGCTTATTCTTATTCATTTATTCAAGAATTATTTATGTTAAAAGTGAACTAAAAGTGTTCCAGCAGCTAAAGATATAGTGGTGAATAAGACAAAGTTTCGGTTCTCAAGGAGTTTTCATTCTTACATAGACCACTAGCGATCCCTGAAAAGTCACTAAAATTTTAAACACAATTTATAGCAAATGTTATCTAATGTTAATAATGGAGTATACCAAAAGTGTCTAAATAAAATTAAAATGCTTCTAGTTTAAGCAGTTATGTTTTAAGTTTTTTATTATTTGAATGCTTTTATTTATTATAAGGTACAGATGGAACTGTGAGTATATTATTTTATTAATTCACATTTTTTCCTTGATACATTCAAATTCTATATCTCTTAAATGACTAAGAAGTAGTTATACCACAAGGATACACCTGCAGGGTCCTCTCCATGGTGACTCAGCTCTTGGGAATTTGTAAACTTAACTTCTTGGAACTAGAAAGTTTCACAGAAGTTCTGTGAAATCCTGTAGTTCTGTAGGGGCTGAAATAGCATCTCCTGCTTGATTCAAACCTGCCAATGAGGAGGGCACCTGGAGGGTGGAACTTTTTAACTGTCGATAAAAAGGGAAAGAGCAAATCAGTGGGGGAACGCGGCCATTTGGAATTCTTCTATGCCATAAGCTCCCAGCTGGTGAATAAAGCCCTACCTCTTATTAAAAAAAAAAAAAAAAAAGAGAAAGAAAAAGAAGAAGAAGAAATATTTATGACAGCTTGAAAAGAGGCCAATCATTATAATTACAATTTATGTTGCTAATAGTATGAAACTCAAAAGAAATAACCAGATATAGAGATATCAGATTTTCTTATCAAAATTTAAACTTGGATTCTAATTTTACACAGGAAATCACTTATTTTTAGTGGTTTTATGAAGCAGACACATTTCTTTTATTTCTTTTTTTTTTTTTGTAGAGACAGAATCTCACTTTATCACCCTGGGTAGAGTGCCGTGGCGTCACACAGCTCACAGCAACCTCCAGCTCTTTGGCTTACGCGATTCTCTTGCCTCAGCCTCCCTAGTAACTGGGACTACAGGCGCCTGCCACAGCACCCGGCTATTTTTTGTTTTGTAGTTCGGCCGAGGCTGGGCTTGAACCCACTACCTTCGTTATATGGGGCCGGCGCCCTACTCACTGAGCCACAGGAGTCGCCCAGCAGACACATTTCTAATTTATATTTGTTTCCTAAATATTGCTACTGACCCTAATTGAGAATTTCATTTCTTATTAGGCTTAGGGCCTCTGAATAGATACTTTTAACCCCCAGGCTCTACCATCTTAAATTGAGTATATCCACCTATATGAATATACAGTTTCCCTACTTGAAAATTTTCAGTGATTTTGTATCTCAAACAGAACAAATCTCATATATCTCCTCTCCCAGTGTGAGCACTTTTCAATATTCACACCTGAATTTCCAGTCCCAGATCTATTTCATTTGCAGTCCTCTTAGTTTATATTCAGCTCTACACATTGTGTATATATATATATATATATTACCTACAGATTTCTGGATGTGGTTATATTAAATTACTACTTACATTTTTTGTTTACAGATATTTGTTCAAACTGCCATAAAATGTGCTGCCTTTATCATCACAGAATTGGAATGACTAAATTCTCTGGGGAGTTCTAAACACTCAGACCAATAATTTCATGTCAAAATGATGCTGACTTAAGGCTTTAAATTCACTCTAACTAGAAAGCTAATTCTACCAATGGATACAAAGAATAGAAACATTCTTCCTCTGGGTCTCTTAGACCAGGTAGCCTGAGATTTTACTCCTCTGATATTAGGCAGAGTCTTTTCCCATAGAATCAGCAAGAAGTAGTTACACAAGACAGACTTCTGTCCTTCCACACCTCATAAGGGTAAGAGGAGTATTATTTTTGAGGGGGAGATGACATAGGGAATTGGCAGGCACTACATAACACAGAGTGCAAAGTCCCTCACCAAGCCTGATCAAAAGACAGGTGTGGAAACAGAACGAGTTAAGGCCAGTTGAAACCAAGAGGACAAGTAGAGTCACAGCTGACCTTATAGCTCCTCATATCTTAGCTATATTAGCATGCCAAATAAATAACCCCATGAACACCACGACAGTCCAATGGAGAGTTTAAAAGTAAATGAAAGTAAAGGTTCCCAGTTTTAGAGAAAAACCACCCCTCTCCAAGAAATAACATGAATATTCCTCCCCTGCTTATTAGCCTATGATTAAACCAGTGCTTACACTTTTTTAACAAGTTCATAGTATATATAAATATATAAATGTATAAGCACGTGAATTTATATATTATATATAAATATATATATAACAAAGGGGCTGTTATCCTCAGCAAGGAAAACTAGCCTCTATGCCTCTACTATGTAGAGTTGATCTCTGTATTTCCTAAAGGAAACATGCTTTTACTTTATTTGTTTGGCTCACTTCATTATTTGTTTTCCTAATACACATACAACGTTTAAATAATTTTTAAGTTTAAATAAAATTTTTCTATTTTCTTCACATTTTAAATTGGACTCTTGGCCAGTCTGCTTGAATATGAAAATGGTCCTCCATGTCCTATCTTCCTTCTTCTGGATTCTTCTTCCCTGCTATGTGTAATGCTTTCAAGTGTTGACACTGTTGAAAGGTAACTTACAAGGTTAACAAAGGAAGATAATATATATTATATACATTTTAACAACATATATATTAAAATGTGTCTGTGATTTTTAATAATTACTATTTTGGGTACTATATCTTTGTTTTTCGGCTAGGTTAAAGGCAAGTAAATATTGAACTCATATGCTTCTCTCCTCTCACACTATTGAAAGAACTCATAAAATACAGTGTTTTCAAAATATGTAGGGCATAAAATATAATATTTCATGATGTTTACCAATTTTTGTAAGGTGCTTATTGAAAATAATATTTTGTCAAATTAGATAACAAAAGATTAGTTATGCTGAATATCTCACCAAAAATAAAAAAAAAAATCTCAGCCAATTGGCGATATTAAAAAGGTGATATCAGTAATATCTACAAATCTCCTACAATATGAGTTTTCAGGTCCTCATTAGATACTTTTTTCTTATATTTTTAAATTATTATACCATGGCTATACATATTTGGGAGGTACCTATGATATTTGGATACATGTATATATTGGGGAATGATCAAATTTGGGTAATTGAGATAGGTGCCACTTCAAACATTAATCTTTCCTTTGTGTTAAGAAAATTATACCAGAAACCTTTTCTCTCCTTAATTAGAAATGAGGTGGTCACTTAACTTGACATAAACTTTAGCTTCTTTCATTGATCTTTTAAACAAACAAAAAAACTCAGACAATTGACTAACTCATCAAACCTGAATTTTGAAAATATTATTGCCTATGCCACACCTCAGAGATTTCACATATATAGGTCTGAAATGAACCTTGCACATGGATATTTTTAAAGGACTCGCTATTATTTCCAAATACAGCTAGGGTCAAATTAGAAACAGATACACTTTAATAGAAATTTTTATAAAAATGCACGTTTTATTGGTCACCAAATGTGTAAAGAGCAAATTTCTTTTCATAAGAACTCATTTTACAAAAATATATTTTCAACTGAGTTTGAGGAATCAAAATATCCCTAAACACTTCTAATCAGCACTTTACAAATAACACTGCTGTTTACAGTGAAATAAAGCTAGAATTTACCGGCGGCACCTGTGGCTCAGTGAGTAGGGTGCCGGCCCCATATGCCGGAGGTGACAGGTTCACACACAGCCCCGGCCAAAGACTGCAAAAAAATAAAAATAAAAACTAGAATTTACTCAAAAAACAAAACAGAAATGTCCATTTACCTGAAAATTTACAGACCTCTTAGTAAATGTCTTCTGAATAAAAGGAAAATATAAAGATAATGATAAAAATCATTACATATTAAAAATGTATAGATTCAACTAAAGAGCAGAGAAAAATTCATTGCACTAAACACTTATCAATAATAATGAATGCATAGGACAAATTAAATCACTAGCTCAAAAAATTATTAAAAAAGAATAATCAAGGAAATTAAAAGAAAGCATAGTAAAGGAAATTATAAATATGAAATCATTAAATATGATATATAAAATGGAAAATGGTAAATTTAATTAATAAATCAAAATATTGGGTCTTTTAACAAGCAATAAAATAGAAAAACTAATAGAAAACTTAATGAAGGAAAAAGGAGAATATGAAAATATAAAAAATTGAAATGAAGAGGAAAATAACTATTAAAATAGGAGAATTATTTTGAAATCATGAGGCTACTTTGTGATCTTTTTATGAAATATTTTTTGAAAATTTAGATGAGATAGGCAACTTCATAGGGAAAAGCATATTAGTAAAATTGACTTGGATTGAGTTATAATGCTTACCAAGACCAATTTTTCACTTAAGAACTTTAGAATTTATTCTCAGAGTACTTTCCTTATATCCTTCCAGGTACACTCACCCTGTTTGAATTTCAATTCTAATATTTTCCCAAAGAAGCTGTCTTCCTCTGAGTAGTTTAATGGTATTTATTAACCTTAACTTCTGGAAGTATTCTTGACTTTGGCCCCATACTTTTCTACATCAAAGGACATGCTCATACAATTTATTTTTCTAATTAGCTCTAATGAAATTATGCAGAGTACAAATGGATATCTGAGTATTAAACTATCCTTGCATGCTTAGTATAAATGCTATTTCACCATTATATATATTTTTATCATACTATTGTTTCTACATATTTTTATTATCATATTTTTAGCATTTCCATCACGAAACATTCAAACTTATAAAAGTTAAACATTTGCCCATCAACCACCTTCCATAAATATAAATATCCTGTTATCTTATTTCATCTATACCTGCGTCAAGTCCATAGCACTTCACTCAATTATTATTATTATCATTATGTAGTTTTTCAGATAAATTTATACCTTATAGTTATACCTTTATTTATAAATTGAAAAGCATAAATATCCTATCCTATCATCAAATATGTAATTACCAGTTAAATTTTTACATCCTATTCTGGATAAATAAAGGTAGTAACTTTGTTATAATGCATGATGCCATAGCTGACAGAAGTCTACTTGTCTTAAAGCAATATCGTTCTTTATTGTTTAGTTTCCTCATATCATTTATTTAGTATCAGTTACATCATTATTTGTGACGTTGCATCATCTATGGGGCCACTTAAAAGTATTGGTCTCTAAAGATTCTCTCAAAATTATTATCATGCTTCATTGACTAGGAATTTTCAGATCATATGGAAACATAAAATACAATAAGTTAAACTCACTCTTCAGAATTTAATAGTGTATGGTAGAATGACATATATTCCAACCATGTTTGTCTTGAACTATCAAGGTCAAGATATTCTTATAATAAATGCAATCCTATGATACTAGATTGGACAATTAAGTTTAAGAAATCATCTTAGAAAAAGTGCTAAGATTTCATTGTTGTATATCACAATGGTCACTTTGAAATATTTCCCTTGGGAAGTGATGTCTTGACACCAACATCTAGTCCACGCTTCAACACAATTTTGGAACTCTTTTGGAATGGCCATTAGGGCTGTTGTCATCTGAGATCTGACAATTAAGTTCACAAACTCATTCTAGAAAGAATGTTACATACCTCATCGGGGAATATCACTATAGTCACTTTGAAGAGCTCCTGGCAGCTCTGATTTCCATTATAAAGAAAGAATTCCAAAATTGAAAAAAAGCAAACAGTCCCATGTATCAATGGGCAAGAGAGATGAATAGAACTTTCTCTAAAGACGACAAATGAATGGCTAGCAAACATATGGAAAAATGTTCATCATCCCTAATTATTAGAGAAATGCAAAGCAAAATGACCCTGAAATATCATCTAGCCCCAGTGCAAATGGCCCACATCACAGAATCTCATTTGCTGATGCTGTCACGGATGTGGAAAGAAAGGAACATATTTACACTTTTGGTGGGATTGCAAACTAATACAACCTTTTTGGAAGGAAGTATGGAGAACCCTCAAAGAACTCAAGCTAGGCCTCCCATTTGATCCTGTAATCCCATTACTGGGCAACTACCCAGAAGGAAAAAAATCCTTTTACTATAAGGACATTTGCACTAGACTCTTTATTGCAGCTCAATTTACAATTGCCAAAATGTGGAAACAGCCTAAATGTCCACCAACCCAGGAATGGATTAAAAGCTGTGGTATGTGTATACCATGGAATACTATTCAGCCATTTAAAAGATTACATTCTTTGTATTAACCTGGATGGAAGTGGAACACATTATTCTTAGCAAAGGATCACAAGCATGGAGAAGCAGGAATCCTACATATTAAATGTTGATATGAGGACAATTAATGACTAAGTACATGGTGGGGGGTGGGGAAAGGGGAGAGCAGAGAGAAAAAAGGGAGGGATGAGGGTGGGATCTCAGTGTGTGACACACCTTATGGGGACAAGACACAATTGTAAGAGGGCTTTTACCTAACAAATGCAATCAGTGTAACTTGGTTTCTTGTACTCTCAATGAATCTCCAACAACAAAAAATTGTTTTGAAACGTTAGTAGATACTCACATTAGTGCATACCTTCCCAAGTGGACTACCTCAAAAATAACCGTCGTGATATTCAGCAATGAGTTATGTAGCACTTTTTCAAAGATGAGTTTACAAACATAATTGCCTTTGAAAGTTGACTAAATTCCTCCCCACACATTGGTTACAAAGAGAAAAGTAAGGGAAGGGAAAAAGAGCAGTGCTTTCTGCTCAAAGAATACCTATTCCTGTCCAACATGAGTGAACTCTAGTTTTAGAACAGCAGGACATTGCCACATTTATCACCAGGTAAGAGAAAATAGTGATAGGAAGGAATTTTTGTCACCATTAAGCAACTTGAAAGCCTTTAGAGGAGGGCTTCCACTAAGCCATCTTCACAAGAACACATGAAATGAGCATAAAGACTATGGAAGGGCTAGGGTACCTATGCTGGATGCCAGGGACAAACAGCACTCAGGTGAAGAGTGCCTACAGCTGCCTCAGCTGGAGGAGCCATGTGGGCAGAACACGAAAAGCAGGTCTAACATGTGAACCACACATGTGACTCGTCCCAGAGGCTGGTGGTGAACCTTCCAGAGCCTGGGGTTCCTGAAGTCATCCCGTCTCTGATATGAGTGAGAAAATGCCAAGGTCAGCACGATTCTGACAGCATAATTTTGTGTGACTATTCAAAGAAGGAACAAGAAGCCAGTGAGAGGAACCTGATCGTCAAGATGCTCTCCTGGAGCTGGAGCAGATCACAGGCTTGGGACAATGCATGGCTCAAATCTGAATACCACAGGGGAACTAGTTGAACCCATTCATAAGACTATATGGTCAGGGAGATCATCCTGGAAAACAGAGAACAGGGCTCAGAGTTCCTGGACAGGGCTCAGAGCACTATGTGCAGGTACTCCTCTAGGTCCAATAGGCCTTAAGTTAGGCCTTAAAGGGGCTTCCTTGTCAGGCTCCCAGGCTAGCACTGCTTTTCAGCATCACTTCAACAAAGGTATTTTGTCCCAGATGTAGCAGCTGCTTCCAGACACCAAATTACCTTGGCGTACTCAGAACCAAAGTTATGAGGTTCTTACAGGAATGAGAGCAGCAAACTAGAAGCACCTCACTTCCAAGTCTTGATCTCCAGCTTGAAAGAGTGTGTCTCTGAGCATGTAAATTTGGATAT
This sequence comes from Arctocebus calabarensis, assembly GCA_963573935.1. Taxonomy (NCBI): domain Eukaryota; kingdom Metazoa; phylum Chordata; class Mammalia; order Primates; family Lorisidae; genus Arctocebus; species Arctocebus calabarensis. The sequence goes on along the minus strand of CAUYON010195209.1, from coordinate 800 downwards.
CTTTTTCCTCTCTTCCTCCTCTTCACTCAAGCTGTATGGGAGAGTATTGCTTCCTGTAGTTACCGTGGGGTGAACTCACATTTCCCTGCTTGCTTGTTAAATACTCTAGCACTCATGTAAACAATATTCTTCATTAAAGTCTCTTTATAGAAAGAACTGGTATGATTTTTGTTTTCTTGACTAGATAACTGGACTGATACAGTTATAAACCAAAATAAATAAATTATACATTTAATTGAAACAACTTTCTAAAATTGTTGATTGTAAAAGTTTTAATTGTGATCAGTCATTATTTATGCCTAAAGGTGATTTGATTGAGACAAACCCAAAGCTCATGCCCCCTTCCTACATAGGTTGTCTAATTTATATAAATTTATTAAACAATATGAGATGGAGTATTAATATGACATAATTATAAAAAATAATAGACTACTGTCACTTTAAAGTAAACTCACTGCAACAATTTGTTGATATTAATTTTCATTTCTCTGATGATTAAGGATGATGAGCATCTCAGAAGGGTACAGGTGAAACTTACTAAATGTTGAATATAAATATCTGCACATAATAACGAAGAAAATTCCATGAAAGCTATGTCAACCATTTTGACCCAATTATAGCATAGGAATACAGGGAAAGGGGAAAGGGAGGGGCGGGGAAGGGGGAGGATGGGTAGAGGGAGGGCAATTAGTGGGAACACACCTACGGTGCATCTTAGCAGGGTACTGGCGAAACTTATTAAAGGTAGAGTATTAATGTCTTTATATAGTGATCAAGGAAATGCCATGAAGGATATCTGT
>CAUYON010195207.1:0-14289 GCA_963573935.1 Arctocebus calabarensis | reverse complement strand
CTTTATATAGTGATCAAGAAAATGCCATGAAGGCTATCTGTAACAGTATGATGAAAACATTTCTGAATGTATATGAATCATGCCCTATGATTGCACCAATGTACAGAATTATGATTCAATAAAATTATAAAAAAAAAATTTACATAATTTAAAAGTATTATCTCACAAATTATTTATTAATTTCTAAGGAAAACGTCATGAATTCTAGAAGAGATCTGAGAAACACCGTCTTAGTCAAAAGATTGAAGTAAACAGATCGATTTTAAGACAGACTTGCTCATGGGCCTTTCTGAAATGATTCATTGAGATTGGCGCCTGCTTAGGGAAAAATACAAAGAATATTTTGGAGACAATTGATAATATCTGGGTATGAACTGTGGATTAGATAATAGTAGTATATCACAGTACAGTGTCCTAGTTTTGATAACTGTACTGGCTATATAACAGAATTTTCTATTTTTGTGAATTATATACTGAAATGTTTATTGATAGTTCGAAAAAAGTTTATACTTATGTGTATATATTAAAATTATATATAATCTTATATATATAAACATGATGGAGGTGTAAATAATTGGATGGATAGTGAGTATAGTTTTTATGTTATTCTTATAATTTTAAAATTATATTAAAATGTATTATAAATATAAAATATACTAAATTATATCAGAATAAAATTGTAACAATAAAAGAAACAGTTGTACTCTAGATCTAATTTTCTGCCAAATTAAGGCTTTAACATATGCTGTTTTTTCTGCTTTGAATTTCCTCTGATATTCACCCACTTTATTTCTACCTCACTAAGCCTGAATGATACTTCTTACAAGAGCTTTCCTTGATCCTCTCCTGGTTTTAATTCATTATCCTCCCATTTTAAGTGTTGCCATTTTTACCCTGTAACACTTATTATAATTGCAATGACACATTTAGTCTTATTATTTGTTATTGTGTGGAAAGTCAAACCTGTCTCATTCAATAATAAATTACCAGGACCTAGTAAAATCTACATATGTCATAGGTGATTAAATAATAGGCAAATAAATAACTATTATATCTCTATTTCTGGAAGTGTGTTTATTTTAAGATGGCAGGTAAAGTTTAGGTGTTTCTGAGTTAGGTGTTATGTGATAATAATGTAGATATAAATAATATAGATATATTTTAGAATATGTATGATTTTAAAATCAGTTAAGAGAAGAAATATGCACTTATACTTCCTTTTATAAGTTTATATTTATTTTTACTGGTATACTGTATTTTTTGGGATGGGTTTGGATTATTGCCTAAGATCATTTACTTTCAGCTTGAAGACTTCCTTTATTCTTATAATCTGGGTCAAGTAGCAATGAATTCTCTTATTTCTAATTTACTTACCAGTCTTTATTTCACCTTCATTTAAAAAAGTTTTTACATTTTAATTATTATGGGGCATAATAGTTGTATATATTTATAGGGTACAGGTGATGTTTTGATATAGGCATACAATGTATTAATCAAATCAAGGTAATTGAGGTATGTATCACCTAGGACATTAATTCTTTCTTTGTGTTAGGAACATTCCAATTCTACTCTTTTAGTTATTTGAAAGTATACCATAACTCATGTTGAGTACAGTAATTTTGTTGTACTATCAAATAGTGTTCATTCTATTTAACTAACTATATTTTTGCACCCATTAACCATCCCAGCTTTATCTCTTTATCTATACTATCTTTCACAACCTCTGGTAATGATCATTCTTCTGTCTATCTCTGAGATCAGTTGTTTTAATATTTAGCTTCCACATGTGAGTGAGAACATAAGAGGTTTGTCTTTATGTGCTTGGATTATTTTGTGTAACATAATGTTTTCCAATTTCATCCATATTGTTGCAAATGGCAGGTTTTCATTCTTTTTTATGGCTGAATAATACTCCATTGTGTTTGTGTATCATGTATCCTTTATCTATTCATCCTTTGATGGACATAGGTTGATTTCAAATCTTGGCTATTGTGAATAATGCTATAATAACACAGGAATGCTTTTCAATATAATGATTTTCTTTATTTCAGACGTATACTTAATATTAGGATTGCTGGGTCATCTGGTAGTTCTACTTTTAGTTTTTTGAGGAATCTCCTTACTGTTGTCCATAGTGATTGTACCGATTTACATTCCCACTGACAATATACAAGGACTCCCCTTTCTCCATATCGTCACCAGCATTCGTTATGTCTGTCTTTTTCTAAAACCTATTTTAACTGGGTGAGATAATACCTTATTGTACTTTTGATTTGCTTTCTCTGGTGACTAATGATATGGAAGATTTTTTCAGATATCTGTTCTTTTTCTTTTCTTTTTGAGACAGAGTGTCACTTTTCTGCCCTGGGTAGAGTGCTTGGGCATTATAGCTGACAGCAACCTCAACCTCTGGGTTTGACAATCCTCCTGCCTCAGCCTCCTGAGTAGCTGAGACTACAGGTGTCCACCACAATGCTTGGATAAGTTTTCTATTTTTTTTCTTTTTTAGTAGAGACAGTCTTGCTCAGCCTGGTCTCAAACTCCTGAGCTCACGGAATGTGAGTGTGCTAGAATTACTCTAGAATTACTAGAATACTGTGAGCCAGTATGCCTGGCCTCATATACCTGTTGATCATTTGTATGTCGTCTTTTGAGTAGTGTCTATTTAGACCTTTTGCCCATTTTAAGTAGATTATTTTATTTTTTTCTATTGAGTTGTTTGAGCTCCTTATATATTCAAATTATTAATTCCTTATCGGATGGGTAGCTGCAAATATTTTCTCCCAATATGTGGGATAAATGGCTGTTCATTTTGTTGATTGGTTCCTTTGCTGTGCAGAAGCATTTTAGCTAGATATGGTCCCATTTGTCTAATTTTGCTTTTACTACTTATGCTGGGGTCCTACCCCAGGGGCAGGGTCCTTTAAGACTTCTAGATCTGGCAGTGATCAACTGAAGAAAAGTAAAGTTAGAAGCAGCAAGAGATAATGGGACAGGACACACTGAGTAGAGTTTTCAAAGGTGGGAAACAGGGATCCATTGCTAGTTTGTGGGGTCCAGTGAATGGCCCTGAGTGTGTGTTCCACTCAGTTTTTATTGAAGGCTATTTGCTAATTTAGCCCAGAGGGTAAGCTGAGGAAGGGAAGAAAACAGTCAGCAGTTTCTCTGAGTAAGCATGTTAGTTCTTATTCTATCTATAATCATTAACATTAAGCATCTGAGCAGCCTTGAGAAATCTGAAACCTGAGCCTTGTGTGTGGGCAGCCTCCTGACCACCTCCTGTGGCCATACACACAGATTCCGTAAGGAAGGTTAATCCTCACTAGTTCACTGTGGAGCAGATGCCACCAGTGTCAGTCTCCTCTGAAGAATCTTGGTGGGAAAGAGGAATTTTCCTCTTATCTCCAACCCAGAGGTGTCTTCCTCTGTTGTAAGGGTACACACACACTCCTACCCATATTTTGGGGCTTGAGCTGTTTCCTTGATCTCTGCCCTGACCAAATACAATCATCACAATGGATATTTGCTTTTACTGTCGACAGGGTAGGGGATAGCCTGGTTAATCTTTCTACTTAGGCCTTGCTATGGACATTGTCTTCTTCATAGTGTTTACGGACCCAGCTTATTTGCAAGCTGTATCCCCTGCAGGCCAGCCTTCTAGGAAAATCAGGAACTGCTCAGATAAGGAATTTAGTGGCTAGTTTAAAAGTAAACTAGCTAAATTGTTTTATTCTGCCTTTATCAGCTTATTTCTGTTTTCCCTTTTTTCTGGGGCTGTTTTTCCCTTGCCAATAATGGGGTCTTTGTTCTTCATTCTGCCTGCAACTTATGCTTAGGGAGTATCATTAGTCCTTAGCCATAATAATGTCCCAGAGCATTTCTCCAACATTTTTTTAGTAGTTAGTTTTAGATCTTAATATTGAAGTCTTTAATATATTTTAATTTGTTTTCTGCATATGAGTAGAGAGAATGGTTTAGCTTCATTTTTCCTTTCATTTTTGTATATGGGGAGAGGTAATATTTTAGTTTAATTCCTAGCATCATTTATTGAAGAGACTGTCCTTTCCCCAAGGTATTTTCTTGACAACTTTGTTGAAGACAAGTTTGCTATAGATGTGTGAATTTATTTTTTGTTTCTCTATTCTGTTACATCCATCTGCGTGTCTACTTTGATAACAGTACCATGATGTTTTGGTCACTACAGCTTTGTACATAATTTGAAATCAGGTAATGTGTTTACTCAAGATTTGTTCTTTTTGTGCAGGATGGACTTGTTTATTCTGGGTTGTTTGTGGTTCTATATAAATTTTAGTATGTTTTTTCTATTTCTGTGAAGAATTATATTAGTATTTTGGTGGGAATTTTGTTGAATCTGTAGATTTTGGGGGTAGTACAGACATTTTAACAGTATTGATTCTTTCAATCCATGAGCATGGAATGTCTTTCCATTTTTTTGACCTCACCTTTATTTCTGAGAGATAGCTTTCCTTAAGATTTTTTATGTAAGTAAAAGAGAAATGGGCAATATAAAAGTAGTGGGATATTTGACATTGTATTTGAGAAACTAAAGGATCAATATCTGGTTTGATGTAAGTAGTTTCAATTCTCAGTGTGCAGTGAGAAACCCCCACATGTGCATTTCATTCCAGTGAGCCACTAATGGGTTAACTTGGTTTTTGCTATCACAAAAAAAGCAACAAGTTTGTCTACCCTGAGGCAAACTCAAAGGCTGTTTTCTGGTGATCCGGAAACAGATACTTTGAAGTTTTTGCAGCTGTTGATTCCGAGGAGATAGAAGTTAAAAATCTTCCTGCTTGGAGACACAGCCCCAAGGTTGACAAATGTCTTACACATTTTGTCTAAAAGCCTAAAAATCACAGCATTGTTGAAAAACAAAGTCATAAACCCATTTAAGGTTAACTTGGGGAGTGCATGAGGAGTTTCAGAAAGCAGTTCCCCTTTATCTCTGTTTCTCTCATTTTTATGTAGATTTCTTACATAAAAACTGAGGCTCATTTACAAGGAATGTAAAGTAAAAGAGCCTTGTGCTGGCTTGCAGACTTGATGTCTGCCACTTAGGTTTAGAATTAGATAGAAGTTAGATAATGGTGAATGTTGTAAATCATAGATTAAGTGTGCATGTGACTGCCAATGTATATAAGGTGGTCAGAAATAAAGTTAATTTGGTACATGCCATAACAGAGTGGTAGCCTGTTTCTTGCACCTTTCACATTACAGAAGCGAGCTTGCACCTGAGGCAAAACTGCAGCCCCTTGTGTCTCCAGTCATGCAACACTCAGTGAATCCTCAAGGTGCTCATCACAGGTTTTGGTTCAAAGTTTACTCATAATGTACTACATTCTTGAAAATGGTTGCTGCCAAAAAGTGATGGCATAGATAACTGAAGTGAGGGATATTTGCCCCTGGGAAGACAGGACCTATAAAAGTCCAGTAAAGAGGCATAATCCAATTTTTCTTTAGGTTGACTGTCAGTTGCAGCTCTATAATTACATTTGAAAATTGGCAGGTAATATATTTTAGTTAAGAGAAAATGGAGACACAATGCACCAAAATAGTAATTAGTTTTTCAAAAACCTTGCAATATGTTTTCAAATTCTTGTATCAAATTTAAAAACAAAGCTGCTTATTTTTCACTATTCACAGGGCTATGTTTATTCACTGTGTCAAAATTCATAAAACTGTTTGCCTTAACTTGAGCTTGTCATAATTTCAGTTTCATTTGGAATGCTGCTATGGTTTGAAATATTCTTTTCTTTTTTTTTTTTTTTTTTTGAGACAGAGCCTCAAGTTGTCACCCTGGAGAAAGTGCTGTGGCATCACAGCTCACAGCAGCCTCCAATTCCTGGGCTCAAGCGAGTCTCCTGCCTCCACCTCCCAAGTAGCTGGGACCACAGGCACATGCCACAATGCCCAGCCATTTTTTGGTTGCAGCCATCATTGTTGTTTGGTGGGCCTGGGCTGGATTTGAACCCACCAGCTCAGGTGTACGTGGCTGGAGCCTTAGCCTGCTGAGCCACAGGCGTCGAGCCAAGTTATATTTGCATATAGGTAAATCATAATTTTTGGAAACACTTTTTTTTTTTTTTTTGGAGACAGAGCCTCAAGCTGTCACCCTGGGTAGAGTGCCAAGGCATCACAGCTCACGGCAGCCTCCAATTCCAATTCCTGGGCTCACGCGAGTCTCTTGCCTCTGCCTCCCAAGTAGCTGGGACTACAGGCACCCACCACAATGCCTGGCCATTTTTTGGTTGCAGCCACCATTGTTTTTTTGCAGGCCAAGGCTAGATTCAAACCCACCAGCTCAGGTGTACGTGGCTGGTGCCTTAGCCCATTGAGCCACAGGCGCCGAGCCCGATTTGAAATATTCTATTGATAAATTGTTTTTCCCCTTAAAGATATATGTTTAGCTCATTAAAATAATTTTTTTGTTTAAATTTCAAATTAATATGAGGGTGTGTCTGATTACTGTTACTTTGGTTGCATTTGTAAGGTTAAGTTTAAGTTGTCCTTGTTTCCCTCACTTCAAGTGTGCCATACACTTGTACATTGGTTCCCTTTGGGAACTTGGTGAACCCCTTTTTCTCCTCTCTCTTCTTGAATTTAATTGAGTTTTTCTCTCAAGTGAGCAGGTAGTTGTTAATCTACTAGTTTTAACTTAGTGTCGAGCACCTGATGCTTGTTCTTCTTTTTCTTTTTTTGGGGGGGGGACAGTCTCATTTTGTCATCCTCTGTAGAATGCATGGCATCATAGCTCACAGCAACCTCAAACTCTTGGGCTTAAGCAATTCCCTTGCCTCAGCCTCCCAAGTACCTAAGACTACAGGCATTTGTCATAGCACCCAGCTATTTTGAAAGGTAAAGTCTCTCTCTTGCTCAGGCTGGCCTCAAACTCATTAGTGCGAGCAATCCACTCAGTTAAGCCTCCCAGAGAGCTAGGATTACAGGCATGAGCCACCGCAACCTACAGATGCTTGTCTTTCCATTCCTGTGATACATTACTTAGGAAAGTATTCTCCAAATCTATCCAGGTTGTTATAAAAGATACAAAATCTCTATAGAATCTATCTTCAATATGTCACTAACTAAGCTGACTAAAGTAAGTTAAACATATTCTGTTTTGTTTCTTTTCATGGCATCATCTTCCTACAGGAGTTACCAATTGAAATTTATTTTCAGGGTTGATGGCCAATTTCCTTGATTTTGTTATTTTTAGAAGGTGAAAGATTGATTTGATCAAAAAAGAAATCAGAATATATTGGTTTTTCTATTTAAAAGCTACCTTGCTGTGCGTGGTGGCTCACACCTATAATCCTAGCACTCTGGGAGGCCAACGTGGGTGAAGTGCCTGAGCTCATGAGCTTTTTTTTTTTTTTTTTTTTTTTTATAGACAGAGTCTCACTTTATTGCCCTTGGTAGAAAGCGGGGGTGTCACACAGCTCACAGCAACCTCTAACTCCTTTAGGTGATTCTCTTGCCTCGGCCTCCCAAGTAGCTTGGATTACAGCTGCCCACTGCAATGCCCAGCTATTTTTCTGTTTTTGCAGTTCAGCTGAGGTGGAGTTTGAACCCACCACCTTCGGTACATGGGCTGGCACCCTACCAACTGAGCCACAGGCCCAGCCCAAGCTCATGAGTTTTAAGACCAGTCTGAGCCATAGTGAAACCCCATTTCTAAAAATAGCCCAGCATTATGGCAGTTGCTTGTAGTCCCAGTTCCTTGGGAGGCTGAGACAAGAGAAGCACTTAAAACCCCAGAGTTTGAGGTTGCTGTGAGCTAAGATGCCATGGCACTCTAGTTAGGGTGACAAAGTGAGACTCTGTCTCAATAAAATCAAACAAAAAAAGCTACTTTGATTTATTGGCATTATGCCCAGTGACAAATTAAGTCATGTACAACTACTTCATCTTTTATCTTACATTCACATTTTTCCCACAAGAGGGTGAGTTCTGTTCAGATAAAATGTGTATAATATAGTCATTTATGTTACAAAGAATCCACGATCAGGGACAGAGTAGACAATAAGATTTAGCTAGTGAAAGGAATGAAGAGTAAGTTGAGGAATAAGTGGACAGGTGAACAAATAAACAATTGTAAACAGATATTTGTTCATACTATACAATGTGCCAAGTACATAGATCTATAGGATAATTTACACATACAGTGGTTTTTTTATTTTTTTATTTTTTTATTTTATTGTTGGGGAGTCATTGAGGGTACAAGAAACCATGTTACATTGGTTGCATTTGTTGGGTAAAGTCCCTCTTACAATCGTGTTTTGCCCCCAAGAGGTGTGGCACACACCAAGACACCAAGACCCCACCCCCCTTCGCTCCTTCCCTCTCTTTGCTCTTCCTTTCCCCACCCCTCCCTCATTCTTTCTCTCCTGCTCTCCCCTTCCCTCACCCCCCACCGTGTCAATGTCATTAATTGTCCTCATATCAAACTTGAGTACACGGGATTCATGCGTCTCCATTCTTGAGATTCTTTACTAAGGATAATGTGTTCCACTTCTATCCAGGTTAATACAAAGGCTGTAAAGTCTCCATTTTTTTTTTTTTTTAGTGTGTGTGGGATAATATTTTATTTATTTTTTAAATAATCTTATTAAATCATAATTGTGTACATTGGTGCAATCATAGGGCAGAATGTGCTTCATATACAATCAGAAATATTTGGGATCGCACTGTTAGAGATAGCCTGATCACACCTACGGTGCATCTTAGCAGGGTACTGGTGAAACTTATTAAATGTAGACTATCAATGTCTTCATATAGTGATCAAGTCTCCATTCTTTTTAATGGCTGAATAGTATTCCATAGTGTACATATCATACAGTGTTTTTTTTTGACTGGGGCTGGGTTTGAACCCACCACCTCCAGCATATGGGGCTGGTGCCCTTCTCCTTTGAGCCACAGGTGCCACCCCACATACAGTTTTTTAAAAAGTGTTCTTTAGCCAATTAGTAGTACTATGCAATTTTACTATGTAATAAATAATGTTATTCATCATGTCATATTTACCGTTTGCCTATGCTGTGACACTTTTTGGCTTAATTTAAGGCCTGTTCAATACAAAAATTTCATTAGCCTACTAATATTGCCCACTTTTATATATATTATATTGATGATCAGTTCATAACATAGTTTATCAATTGTTAGAAACATTTCAAATATTTTATTTTTTTTCAAACATTTAAAAAATAGTCTCAATATTATTCACATACATGTTCACACATACATATAGACACACACTTGTGTTGAAACCACAGTCCATAATTTCCTAACAAAATGTAGAATTTTTAAAGACTAATGTGGTATTAATGAAAAAGTTTATTGACTATGTCAAGATATTTCAGAAGTAAACAAAAAGAACAAATTTGTGGCTCAGCAATTCATGTTTAGTGAGTTGTAGACTAAAAATAAATCACAGAGAAACAGGGAAACCACCCTCAAATATGGACAAGACCCTCTGAAAAACAATCACAAGGCACTTGATTAGTCAGTCATATCTCCCACTCCCTCCCTGCTAGTCTCTTCACTGCCCATCTTATATCTTTGTTTCAGAGAATGTAGATTAGAGGGTTGAGACTAGGTGTGACTACAGAATAAAAGAGAGCAATGAACTTGCCTTCATCTTGAAATTTTCCTGATGGTGGCTGAAGATATATGCATATGACTGGAATGAAAAGGAGAGAGACAACCGTAAGATGGGCTCCACATGTGGCAAAAACTTTCCGAAGTCCAGTGGTTGATGGCATCCTTAGGACAGTCCAGGCAATGGCACCATAGGAAGTGAGAATAAGGATGAGAAGTATAAGAACAAAAATGGCGGGCGGCTCCTGTGGCTCAGCGAGTAGGGCGCCGGCCCCATATACCGAAGGTGGCAGGTTCAAGCCCGGCCTCGGCCGAACTGCAAAACAAACAAAAAAAAATAGCCGGGCGCTGTGGCGGGCGCCTGTAGTCCCAGTTACTAGGGAGGCTGAGGCAAGAGAATCGCTTAAGCCCAAGAGTTGCAGGTTGCTGTGAGCAGTGTGACGCCACGGCACTCTACCCAGGGCGATAAAGTGAGACTCTGTCTCTACAAAAAAAAAAAATAAAAAATAAAAAAGAACAAAAATGGCGCTTATCACTGTGAGGGTCAGAACATTGGCACGGGTATCAACACATGATAGTCTCAGCAGTGCAGGAACTTCACAGAAGAAGTAATCCACTTGGTGATGTTCACACTGGGGTACCAAAAAGGTGAAGAAGATTTGAAGTGCTAAAGTGGTGAAGCCACAGCCAACAGGTGGCAGACACAAGGGTGCATGAGGGCAGTGTAATGTGAAGATCTCATCTGGAAGTAGTTCTCTTTGTGGTGATCTTGATATTCTGCTTGATGATACTGATAGGTAACTTGTTCATCATCATCCTGTCATACCTGGATGCCCGATTCCACACTCCCATGTATTTCTTCCTCTAAAACCTTTCTTTTCTAGGCATCTGCTACACCACCAGCTCTATCCCTCAATTGCTGCTCAACCTCTGGGGCCCTGAAAAAACCATCTTTATGCTGGTTGCATGATTCAACTTTACTTTGTCCTCATGCTGGGAACCATGGAGTGTGTCCTCTTGGTGATGATGTCCTATGACCATTATGCAGCTGTATGTAAACCTTTGCATTAATTTTTATGGACTGTAGCAAGAAAGACTAATGATGCAGCAAAAGTAGGCATTCCACATCCCTCTTTTTGCAATGCAGTAGAAGTGTACAGGAGGTGAAAAGAGCTTATAAGGTAATGATCATCACAGGCTGTTTGTCAGTAGGCAAGGGAAGGGCTAAGAGAATCTGCATAGCTTAAGGAGCTATTGAGAACAAGGCTCAGAAAATGATTTGAAGCCAAATCACACCTGGGTTTATAAAAGAAGTACTTGAAAATATATTGGAAAAATTTTGTTTATAAAAGAAGTACTTGAAAATACATTGGAAAAATTTTGTGATAAAATTTGTTAAATGGAAAAGGTTAGTTTATTTTTCTTATTAAGATTGATCTAATTTGAATATTTATTTTTAAGTACATTATGAATGTCAACTTACATATTTTCCAAATAAAAATGTATGTTTTATGAAAGTCATAGTTTTGTTATCTATATTGTTATCAATCATCTTTATCTGAAATTAGAATGTACATAACACTTTAAATAGGCAGTCACATTCAATTAGAGAGGAATAGCAACTAAAAAAGAATTCAGTATAAAGTAACATATTTGAAATTCCTGGGAGTATTACCTTTACTCAGATGTCAGCTATAGATTTTAAAGTCTGTAAGATTCAGATACAACTGATTCAAATATTATTTCCTAAATGAGCAAAATAAAAATACTTCCTTAAACTTCCCCTAATTTCCTGTGTGGCTGGCAATTACATCGATTCTTCTGACTTTGTCATTCTGCCTCTGTGATTCTTTATCTCCAGTGGAGCATGAAGAAAAAATTTGTCATACATCCCCTTGTCTTTAGTCTGCCACCTAAGAAATAAAGAACCATTTATTTTATATAATATGTATGCTTCAAAATAGGTTTGCCAGGATATTTATGCAGATTAGATTCCAGTTATTTATTTTTTTGCAAGAGCACCACGGAAATGCCATTGTGTCCTTCTCAGTGCATTTATTAGAATGTATATGGTGTTTAATGATTCCATTATTGGTGCTACCAGCTCTGATTATTGGCAACATTGTGTCTGCCAGGCCTTTTCACCATCAAATTACTGTGTTTTCCTTAATTTGTGACATTTGGGAAATATATTGAGATCAGGTAGAATTCTGTTTTCCAACTTTTGCCTACTAAGTTCATTATTAAGATGTTAGAGTCATTAAGTGATTCTACATTATAAGCAGCTGGGAGGTGAGGGGGGAGAAGGAATAAAATAGGTTGAATTTGAGACTGGAGAAATGAACCAGGGAATAGCTACTATGTTAAGAATTCTTTAATGATTCTTCTCAGAAATAATTATGCTGATGGTGGTTGCCAAGAGATGATTTTTCAAGTTCCATCCCTCCTTCTACATTTATTAAGTGGTGTGGTAGGCTAAATACTGCCGCTTCCTTCCTTTTGTCAAAATGTTCATGCCTTAATCCCTAAGACCTTTTGATTATATATTACTTTACATGGCAACTGAAACTTTATAGATATGATTATATTAAGGATATTGTGATGGGGACATTATACTGCTTTAGCCATGTAGGAGGGAAATAGGAGGTCAGAAAAAAGACAAGACACTCTGCTACTAACTTTAAAGACGGAGTAAGAGACCATGAGCCAAGGAATAAAGGTTGCCTCTAGAAGCTGAGGTGAGGAAATAGCTTCTCTCCTAAAACCTGAAGAAAGAATACAGTCTTCTAGATCAAATTTATCTTCTTATCTCTAAAAGTATAATATAACAAATTTTATAAACACAATATAGTAGCATTGGGAAATTCAGTTGGCATTCTGCAGGAAGGAATAGCTTTCTTTTTTATTTTCTGTAACTGTGTGCATGTGTTTATACATATATCATCTAAGACCTATCCATCCATTTATCTATTTACTTTAATATGAACTTATGAGTTTCTACCTTATTCTATCATGCTTTTGATTCTGAAACTATCACTATTTTGGCCAGTGAGGATCCCTTCCTGTCAGCTAATATATCCTTTTGACATGTGCCAGTATTTCTTAGAACATTTCCTTGAGTTCTGGCAAACTCAGATGGTCTTGACTCATCTGACACTTTTCTTTGTGAGAGAAGGCCTAATTTGTCTTTTTCAGGTCCCACGGGCATCCCTTTGAATAAATCATTGGGATTTCCTAATGATCAATTTACTAGAAATGCATGGAGTAGACTCAAATAAAGAAGCATTTTGAGAAATATTTATTTAGACCATTAAGTTCCTTTACACTTCCAGGAAATAGAAAGTTTTTGTATTGTGCCTGAGAGTGGTATCAAACTGAAGAACAGTGAAGGCTTATGAGTTTGGGGAGCCATTTATGGTTGGATTGTAAATCTTTGAAATTTAAAGACTTTTCAAGTTACCTGTATTCTTCGTGAGTTTTTACATTTGAAATTGTTAATATGTTAATGACAAATGACTACCCTCCTGATCTAATCCAAAACAAAACAAGTATAGATTATTGAGGGGAAGAATCTTTCTTTAAATTTCTTCATTAGGCCTCCTAAAGACGTTTACATTAAGAGGACTTTGACTACTTATGCGCACATGTAAGTTCTTAACCACCAAGTTGTTAGACAGTGATCTTTGAATTATACATGCGTAAAAATACTTTAGTACTCACAGTCTTTTGAGATTACTTTTTAGGATCACAGATAGACACCTTGTGGCCAACATTCTTTGTTTAAGAACAGCCTGTGTATTTCTATTTTATGTGAGCTGTTAAGTGAAAATGTTTGGGAAACACTGAATACCCTCCCTCACTGCTATCACAATGGTTGCCAGGTGAAGACTCAGGTTCCAAGCAGAACACTCCTAGTGTTCTTTGCACTTTGTTGTGGAGGATCATAGCACCTGAGGCAGATTGGTACTATGGAGGACCAGCTTGCTGCTATGAAGTCTTACTTTATACATGTAGGAACTGAGTCCATGAGACTCACATAAAATCTCTGTGGCCTAACATGGGACATGGAGGTAAGTGAAAACATATTTGTGATACAAGATTTTTCTTCTCCTGGCTGGGTTCTTGGTCTCGGGAATCAAAGAATGAATTCAGAGACCACAGGCAAGTGCAATGCATAGAACAACAGTTTATTAAAAGATAAAGCTTCCAATACAATGGAAGGGGTACTGAGCAGGTTACTGTTGTAGCTCAGCTGCCTTTGGCTTTTATGCCTTGTCTGCCTGCCCAAACTTGCTGGTAAACACTGATTGGATCCTTCAAACCTAGCTGGCTTAAATGATTGGATTATTTAAACCTTAATTGACTGGCCTCGGTTGATTGGCTCTTTATTTTCTGCTGGCTTTTCTGCCCAATACCCAGAGAAAATCCCATCCGGCATTAACCCAGTGACCAGTGGCTGTACAGATCTTCCTAAAGGAGTTCCTTCTCCTTCTCTGGGCTGATTCCAAGTAGCTAATCAAAGCCTTCTAACTCTTTTTTTTTTTTTTTTATTGTTGGGGATTCATCGAGGGTACAAGAAACCATGTTACACTGGTTGCATTTGTTAGGAAAAGACCCTCTTACAATCGTGTTTTGCCCCCAAAAGGTGTGGCACACACCAAGACCCCAAGACCC